>CAUYLG010013617.1:0-18771 GCA_963573385.1 Cacajao melanocephalus
TTTTTTTTTTTTTGAGACAGGGTATCACTTTGTCACCCAGGCTGGAGTACAGTGGTGCCATTTCAGCTCACTACAGCCTTGACCTCCCTGGTTCAAGCAATCTTCCTGCATCAGCCTCCCAAGTAACAGGAACTACAGGCACACAACACCACACCTGGCTCACTTTTGTATTTTTGATAGAGGCAGGGTTCGCCATGTTGCCCAGGTTGGTCTTGAACTCCTGAGCTAAAGTAATCCACCTGCCTCAGCCTCCCAACGTGATAGGATTATAGGCATGAGCCCCCATGCCCAGCCTTCTATTTCTGATATTAGTAATGTATGTTTTCTCTCTTTTTTTCCCTTAGCTAGCAAGAAGTTTATCAATTGTATTAATTTTGCCAAAGAACCAACTTTCGTTTTCATTGATTTTTCTCTATTGTTTTCTTGTTTTCAGTTTTATTGTTTTCTGTTCTAATTTTTATTTTTTTTATTATATTTTTGAGATGCGGTCTCACCATTGCCAGGGCCAGAGTGCAATGGTGTGATCATAGCTTACTGCAGCCTCAAAGTCATGGTCTCAGGTGATCCTCTCATTTCAGCCTCCTGAGTCTCTGGGCTTACCAGGAGTGAGTCATGGCACTTGGCTCTGTTTTCTACTCTAATTTTTATTTCTTTTCTTCTGGTTGTTTTAGGCCTATATTGCTCTTCTTTCTCTAGTTTCCTAACGTGGAAGTTAGTTTGAGTTTAGATCTTTTTTCTTTGCTACTATATGTGTACAATGCTAGAAGTTTCCCTCTAGCTAATGTGGGTGGATCGCTTGAGGCCAGGAGTTCAAGACCAGCCTGGCCAACATGGTGAAACCCTGTCTCTACTAAAAATACAAAAAAGTAACCGGGTGTGGTGGTGCGTGCCTGTAATCCCAGCTACTTGGGAGGCTGAGGTAGGAGGATTGCTTGAACCCAGGAGGTGGAGGTTGCAGTGAGCAGAGATTGTGCCACTGCACTCCAGCCTGGACAACAGAGTGAGATTCCATCTCAAAAAAATAAAAAATAAAAATAAAGTAATAAAAATACAAAAATTAGCCTCATGAGATGGCATGTGCCTATAGTCCCAGCTACTCAAGAGACTGAGGCATGAGAATCACTTGAACCGGGGAGGCAAAGGTCACAGTGAGCTGAGATTCTGCCACTGCCCTCCAGCCTGGGCAACAGAGCAAGACTCTGCCTCAAAAAGAAAAAGAAAAAAGGTTACCTTGAGACTTCTTCTTTGACCTCTGTGTTATTTAGAAGTATGCTGTTTAATCTCCAAGTATTTTGGAATTTTCCAACTGTCTTTCTGTTAATTACTTCTAGTCTAATTTCAGTGTGGTCTGAGTCTGAGAGAATACTTTGTTATTTTCGTTTTTTGAGGCGGAGTCTTGCTCTGTTACCCAGGCTGGAGTGCAGTGGCACAATCTCGGTTCACTGCAACCTCCACCTCCCAAGTTCACACAATTCTCCTGCCTCAGCCTCCCAAGTAGCTGGGATTATAGGCATGCACCACCACGCCTGGCTAATTTTTGTATTATTAGTAGAAATGGGGTTTCACCGTGTTGGCCAGGCTGGTTCAAACTCCTGACCTCAGGTGATCTGCCCACCTCAGCCTCCCAAAGTGCTGGGATTAGGCATGAGCCACTGCACCCAGCCTGAGAGAACAATTTGTATGACTTTTTGAAAATGTGTTAAGACACGCCAGGCATTCATTTTTTAAATTAATGTTCCAATCCCTTTGTTCTATTAATTTTTAAATTCCTTTTTTTCGTATCTCTTTTTTCTTTTTTTAAATCATCTTTAATATTCTTCCTCGACCATACCTTTTTTTTTTTTTTTCCTGTGACGGAGTCTTGCTCAGTCACCCAGGCTGGAGTGCAAATGGTGTGGTCTCACCTCACTGCAACCTCCACTTCGCAGATTCAAGCAATTCTCCTGCTCAGCCTCCAGAGTAGCTGGGAAGGGGAAGGGGAAGGGAGAGACAGAGAGAGAGAGAGAGAGAGAGAGAGAGAGAGAGGAAAAAGGAAGGAAGAACAAAAGAAAGAGAAAGAGAAAAATGGTAACTGTGTGAGGTGATAGACATGTTAATTAGGTTACAATTAAAAATGAAATAAAATAGCTTAAAAATTCTATGATGCATCAGCTACATACACACACACACACACACACACACACACATACACATATACATACATTTAGGTTGTTCTATCTCTATCCATCTATCCATCCATCTATCTGTCTATCCATCCATCCATCTATCATCTATCCGTCTATATAGCCAGCCATTTTCTTAAGTGGTCTTCTTGCTTCTGGACATCATTTCCTCTGCATATTGCTGCCAGAAAGATCTTCTAAATCATAGTTATAAATTATGCCATGGTACATCTTAAAATATTTCATAATTTCCCATTTTTTTTCAAAATAAAATCCAAACTCCTCAGCCTGGCCTTCAAGGTCTTAGGTGATCTAATATCAATGCGCATTCCCAATTTATCTCACGCTGTTTCTGCTCTTATATCCCAGGCGCTAAGAAAATCAGACTGCTTACTACTCCCCAAATAAACTCCATACTTAGAGACCAGCATGACTTTGCTTAGGGTCACTTTTGTTTGGAATATAACCCTCAGGTACAATCCATGCATGCTAAAATCCTATTGCATTTGCCGGTCCAGTTCCAATATTGCTTGTTCTGAGAGTGTTTCCTGAGCCTCTGAAACTGTTCTCTACACCTACAATCTTCTTGTTTCTCACCATTATAGCATGCTTTCTCTTACAATAATTTGAATACTAGCTTTATCTCTGTCCCTGGTCCCTAGCAAGAATAGAGCTTGCTATTCCTGGCATCCTCCACACCTAACACAGTGACTTGCACATAGAAGACATTCTGTACATATGTCTTGAAATAGTTAGCCTAAACAAGTTAGTTTCTCAAATAAAATGATAGTTCCATTGGGTTCTGATATGGTTAGGCTTTGCGTCCCCACCCAAATCTCAACCTGAATTATAATCCCCAGGTGTTCAGGGAAGAAACTTGCCTGCCACCATGCCCGGCTAATTTTTGTATTTTTAGTAGAGATAGGGTTTCACTATGTTGGTCAGGCTGGTCTTGAAACTCCTGACCTCGTGATCCACCTGCCTCGACCTCCCAGAGTGCGCCGGTATTACAGGCGTGAGCCACCACACCTGGCCTTAATTTCCTCTTTAGATTATACAAGATTGGCAAAATGTTGATATTTATTAAATCTGGATAATGAAAACATGAGGCTTCATTATACTATTTTCTCTGTTTCATGTATATATGAACATTTTCACAATAAAAAGCTTTTATAACTACCTAAGTGTTCCGTAAGTTACCAGGAGTGAAAGGAAAAAAAGAAAAACTACTTAAGTCCAGGTGCAGTAATTTACACCTGTAAACCCAATACTTTGGGAGGCTGAGGTGGGAGGATCCCTTGAGCCCAGGAATTCAGCCTGGGAAACATAACGAGACCCCTGTCTGTACAAATAATCAAAAAATTAGTCGGGCATAGTGGCACATGCCTGTAGTCCCAGTTACACAAGAGGCTGAGGTGGGAGGATCACTTGAGCCTGGGAGGTCAAGTCTGCAGTGAGCCTTAATTGCACCATTGCACTCCAGCCTGGGTGACAGGATGTGACCCTATCTCAAAAACAAAAAACAAATAAACCTACCTAAAACCATAACACGGTATCTGACATATAGTGAGGGATCATTGAGCCATCATTATCACTATGACTACCATCATCATCATCAAACAAGACAGTTTTGGGGCTTTGTGTCTCCTCCATCCTCAACTTCTTCCTCTCCAGACATGTCATCCTATTATTGTTGAAGCATATTTAAGTCTCCCTCCGTCCATCTCTTTCACTTCTCAACTCCACCATTTTTGACTTTGTTGTTTTGTTGCCTCTGTTCAATATCTTTGGCTTATGGGCCGAAATATCACCTGGTTTTCCTCAAACCTTTCTGGCCCCAATTTTTTTTTTTTTTTTTTTTTTTTAGAGGAAGACTCTCTCTGTCACCCAGGCTGGAGTGCAATGGCATGATCTCAGCTCACTGCAGCCTCTGCCTTCTGGGTTCAAGTGATTCTCCTGCCTCAGCCTCCCCAGTAGCTGGGATTACAGCACGTGTCACCACGCCCACCTAATTTTTGTATTTGTAGTAAAGACGGGGTTTCACCATGTTGGCCAAGCTAGTCTCAAACTCTGACGTTGTGATCTGCCCACCTTGGCCTTCCAGAGTGCCAGGATTACAGGCCTGAGCCACCACGCCCAGCCCTCCTTCTGTCTTTCTTGTGGACAGTTTTGACTGCTTGTTCCATATACTTTGGTGCTTCCCAGGTTCTATCTCAGGTCTGTTTCTTTCAGTCTATGCACTCTCACTAGATGATCTCTTCCAGACGGTCCATGTTTTGTTACCATCCAAATACTGCTGCCTCCAAAATTCACAATCCCAATCTGGCTTTCTCTCACAAATTTCAGTGACCTATCTCCAGCCACTGGCTAGACCCTTAAAACTCAACAACATTCACAAAACTAAAATCTATAAACCAGTTCTGATAGTTCCCATCTTGGCGGAGAGTACCACCACCTGCCTACCTTCCAGCCAATGTCCAACCCAAAAGCCTGGCTCATCCTCTCCTCCTCCCTCTACTTCATCACCCAGATCCAGCTCCATGTCCACTGTGGCTTGAATGTTTATCTATCCTCCAAAATTTATATATTGAAACTTAATTGCCAATGTGAACTGTGAGGGAGCCATTGCCTCCTGAACCCTTCCCTGGAGGGTCTCCTTCCTCTGGGACTCTCTTGCCTCTGTGTCCCTTCACTAGCAATTTGTCTTGGGTCCTGAGAACCGGGATCAGGGCTTGAGCCCGCCTCGGCCTCCCAAAGTGCTGGGTTGACAGATGTGAGCCACTGTGCCTGACCTAAAACAACTTTTTTTCGATATGGAGTGTTTCATGAATTTGCGCGTCATCCTTGCACAGAGGCCATGCCAATCTTCTCTGCATTGTCCCAATTTTAGTATATGGGCTGCCAAAGCAAGCACTATCGTCACTTATTTTAAGTATTCAGATCTGTTCTGAACTTTGGGGGTCAATGCATTTTGTGATTCAGACTTTTTCAGATTTTACAAAGGTGCATAATTACAGAACATCCTTAGTAGCAACTCACAACAGTCAAATTCATTAATATTTCTGCAGAGTATTCACTTTAAGTGAGGTAACTAAAGAATATCAATAGCACCACATCAGTTTGGATCAGGTGGTGCAGCCAAACAAATTTGCTACAAACTTGGAAAACAAACACAAAAACAAAACAGCCTTGTGGTTCCAGGGATTTTTGCCTGGGGGAACTACAGGTGAGAGACGTGGACCTGTTTATATAGAAGCATCTGGAAAGCCTGACTCATTGTGTTGTTACCGTACTGTTGCTCATTGAGGAGACCGCGGCTTATTTTTACTTTTGCCTTTTGACTTTGCTGTTTTAATTTTTCTGCACTGAGTATTAATTACTCTTTTGCATATAGTTTCTTTAATTTCAATCAATTCAGATAAATGTAGCACAAATTTAACACAGGGAGAATATTGCATTGTTCAGTGGACCTCAGAAAGACCATAGTATGCATTGAGTTCACAATTTTCATGTGTGCCTTTAAAAAGTATATTTTTCTGGGGAAGCAGGGAAATATAAAGGAGATGGAGCTGATTTTCATATTCTTTTTCTTCTGTCTTTAAGCTGGTCGTCCCACCAACACAGTCCATATCCAGCCATATCCAGAACTAGCTCATTTCTTGACTGGGGCTTGCCCTACCTCCTCTTTCTTACTTTTTCTTTTTCTTTTTTTTTTTTGAGACAAAGTCTGACTCTGTCACCCAGGCTGAAGTGCAGTGGTGTGATCTTGGCTGACTGCAACCTCCACCTTCCAGGTTCAAGTGATTCTCCTACCTTAGCCTCCCAAGTAGCTGGGACTACAGGCACATACTACCATGCCTAGCTACTTTTTGTATTTTTAGTAGAGATGGAGTTTCACCATATTGGCCAGGCTGGTCTTGAACTCCTGACCTCGTGAACCACCCGCCTCAACCTCTCAAAGTGCTGGGATTACAGGCATGAGCCACCGTGCCCAGCCCCTCCTCTTTCATGATAAATATATGTTAGTTTTACATTCAAAAGTAAAACAAGGCCAGGCATGGTGCATCTACCTGTAATCCCAGCATTTTGGAGGCTGAGGTGGCAGGATTTCTTGAGGCCAGGGGTTCAAGACCAGCCTGGGCAACATAGCAAGACCCCATCTCTACAAAAAATGAACTAAGTTAGCTTGGCATGGTGGTGTGTGCCTGTAGTCCCAGCTACTTAGGAGGCTGAGGCAAGAAGATGGCTTGAGCCCAAGATTTTGAAGTTGCAGTGAACTGTGACTGCACCACTGCACTCCAGCCTAGGTGACAGAGCAAGACCCTGCTTCTCTAAAAAAAAAAAGAAAGAAAAAAAAAGGTCAAATACGGTAACTCATGCCTGTAATCCCAGCACTTTGGGAGGCTGACATGGGCAGATCACCTGAGTTCAGGAGTTTGAGACCAGCCTGGCCAACCTGACGACCCCATCGCTACTAAAAATACAAAAGTTAGCTGGGCATGGAGGCGCACGTCTGTAATCTCAGCTACTTGGGAGGCTGAAGCAGGAGAATTGCTTGAATCCAGGAGGCAGAGATTTCAGTGAGCCAAGATGACACCACTGCACTCCAGCCTGAGTGACAGAGCCAGACTCTGTCTCTAAATAAATAAATAAATAAATAAAATAAAACGGTAAGCACAATAAACTGAAAAATAAATAGAATGTGGGGACAAGTGAGGGAAGTGTATGTGGACAGGGGAAATGGGGAAAGAAGAGCCCCACAGGGGCACAGAGGGGGTTTAGGGGAGGTTTTTACGGAGCAAGCTGCCTCAGGAGCCAGGAAGGAGACATTGCTGGGCAGAGCTGCAGTCAATGAGGCAGGGAGAGGCAGCTGTTTGGGGCGACTTTGCAGCTCAGGGCCAGCGCAGGGCCCAGCTGGGGAAGGGGAAATGTGGAAACAGCCGTGGGCCGCCCTGCTGAGTTCTCTAAGCCTGTACCAGGAGCCCTTTCCTCTACAGCTTCTTGGGAGCTTGAACAATTTGAGGGAAGTTACATATCCGGGAGGAAATTGCAATGCATGCGTGTGAGGTCTTCTAGTCAACTGTCCATATGGTTGAGGATTCCTTAGGACGATGAAAAACAAGCGCTACTAAAAGGGACCTATGTCTATATCTGTATCTATATCCTCTATGTCTATCTATATATTTATCTGAAATCATGAGCCTTGCCAGACTCAGACTGGCTGATGATTGAGGGGCTTCTGCCAGAGAGCTGGTCAGCCTGGGAAAGGGAAGTGTGCCTAAGCCAATGGAGGTCACAGAAGAGGGATGGGAGAGGCTGGCAGAAAGTCTAAATGGAAAAGAAGCTTTGGATTAGGCAAGTCCTGTGTGGACTTTAAAGACATTGGAAGGTAGAAAATGCCAGATGAGGGGGACATCATGTACTTACAAAACAAAACAAAACAAAATAAAAATTAGCCAGGCATGGGGTCACACACTTGTAGTCCCAGCTACCCAGGAGGCTGAGGCATGAGAATCACTTGAACTTGGGAGGTGGAGGTTGCAGTGAGCCGAGATTGCACCACGGCACTCCAGCCTGGGTGACAGAACAAGACTGTCTACAAATAAATAAATAAATAAAATAAAAATTTTAAGAATTAAAAAAAAAATAAGTGATGATAAAACAGTGATGCTGTACAGCACGTACATGTTCCAGGTACTGCCAAGCACGTTGCATATATTAATCAAATGCTCATAACAACTCTGTAGGGTAAGCACTATTATCTTCATCTGCATTTTACATATGAGGAACAGGACTACATTGTACCTACTGTTTCACGCTTGCTTTCTGCACTTAATATGTCTTGAACATCTTTCAATTGAGTGAATATTTCTCTAAAGCATCGTGGCTGCATCATGTCCTATTGTGTGGCTGTGCTATCATTTCACCCGTCCTCTGGTACTGGACACTTAGGTTGCTTCCATACCCTTTGTTTTTGGTGCATTTCTCTGTGAGACCCTTCAGTAGAGGCCTGTGAGTCATCCCTCTCAAACCTTTCACCATGAGAGGATAGCATACCGCAGTTGCTATTGGCTCCTTGAAAGGAAGCTATGTCTTCCTACCTCTTGACCATTTCCCTTTTAATGTATTTTTTATTTTTTCTTATTCTAACAGATATGTGCTCCGGCTGAGCGTGGTGGCTCAAGCCTGTAATCCAAGCACTTTGGGAAGCCAAGTCAGATGGATCACCTGAGGTCAGGAGTTCAAGACCAGCTGGCCAACCTGGTGAAACCCTGTGTCTACTAAAAACAATACAAAAATTAGCTGGGCGTGGTGATGGGCACCTGTAATCCCAGCTACTTAGGAGGCTGAGGCAGGAAAATCACTTGAACCTGGAAAGTGAAGTCTGCAGTGAGCCAAGATCGTGCCATTGCACTCTAGCCTGGGTGAGAAAATGAAACTCCATCTCAAAAAAAAGAAAGAAATAAAAAAGAAAAAGAAATGTGCTCATTCTCTGTATATCTCTGTCTAATTTCCTAGCATTTGAGAGACCCATTTTGCCACTGTTGGGGCAGGATCTGAGCTGGGCGGCATCCCTCCCTTTGTGCAACATGACCTCTTTGGTTTCCTGCCCTTAAGTCCTGTCAGTTCTACTGACCTACTTCCCTGCCTGTGTGACTTGGTTTTAGAAAGTGAGTATGTCATCTGTGTGAGGTCTGCAGCCCTATTGTCTGATGTTATATGTTTAGTTGAATGGGTCCTCTTTTGATGTCTTTTAATCTTGATTCTTTTCCCAGAGTTGCCACTAAAATTGTCCCATGCCACCTGTATTAGTTCCCTGTGGCTGCTGTGACACATTACCACAAATTTTGTGGCTTAAAACGACATAATTGTTTTTTTTTTTTGAGACAGAGTCTCACTCTATCGCCAGGCTGGAGTGCAGTGGCCCGATCCCGACTCACTGCAACTTCCGTTTTCCGGTTTCAAGCAATTCTCCTGCCTCAGCCTCCCGAGTAGCTGGGACTACAAGCATGCACCACCAAGCCCGGCTAATTTTTTGTACGTTTAGTAGAGACTGGGTTTCACCATGTTGGCCAGGATGGTCTCGATCTCTTGACCTCGTGATCCGCCCGCCTCCGCCTCCCAAAGATAATTTTTTTTATTTTGAGACCAGGCTTCACTCTGTCACCCAGGCTGGATGCAGTGGCACAATCTTGGCTCTTACTGTAACCTCTGCCTCCAGACTTAAAGTGATCCCCCACCTCAGCCTCCCAAGTAGCTGGGACTACAGGTACATGCCACCACACCCAGCTAATTTTGGGGGGATATTTTTTGTAGATATAGGGTTTCACCGTGTTGCCCAGGCTGGTCTCGAACTCCTGGGCTCAAGCGATCCATCCGCCTCAGCCTCCCAAAGTGCTGGGATTATAGACATGAGCCACCAGGTGTGGTCCAGATATTTATTCTTTCACAATTTAGGAGGCCAAAAATCTGGAATCAACATGTCAGCAAGGCAGCACTCCCTCTGAAGTTATGGAGGAGAATTCTTCATTGCTTCTTCCAGCTTCTGGTGGCTCCAGGAGTTCCTCAGCTTATGGCTGCATAACTCAGATCTCTGCCACTGTCCTCACACAACCTTCTCTTTCCCCAGGTGTCTCTTCTCTGTCTCTTATAAGGACACTTGTCATTGGATTTAGGGTCCATCCAGATAATTCAGGATGGGCTGGGTGTGGTAGCTCATGCCTATAATCCCAGCACTTAGGGAGGCCAAGGCAGGTGGTTCACAAGGTCAGAAGTTCAAGACTAGCCTGGCCAACATGGTGAAACCCTGTCTCTACTAAAAAAAAAATACAAAAATTAGCCAGGCGTGGTGGCACATGCCTGTAATCCCAGCTACTCAGGAGGCTAAGGCAGGAGAATCACTTGAACCCAGAGGCAGAGGTTGCAGTGAGCCCAGATCACGTCACTGCACTCCAGCCTGGGTGACAAAGCAAGACTCCATCTCAAAAAAAAAACAAATAATCCAGGATGATCTCACCTTGGGATTACACCTGCAAATACCTTTTTCCAAATAAGGTCACATTCACAGGTTCCAGAGGTTAAAATGTGGGCCACCTTTTTGGGAGCCACCATTCAACCCACAATAGGATCATTCTTCCCAAATCTAGGGATTTGTTTTTCCCCTTCACATTCTCCAGGTGAGACCTCTTGCTCTCTCATTTCCCATCCAGGACAGCCTATAACTCCCTGGGAGAGCTGTCAGTCACATGGAATGTGTGGAATTAGACTATGGACATGAGAAAAATGGTTTCTTTCTTCTGCTGAACCATAAAAGAATCCCAAACCAGTCCTTTTGCATATATTAAATATATTTTCTTCATCAAATTGGGTGTTGTTACCTATGCTAAAACTATGGGCAGTTTTTCTTTACCCCAAAAATCAAAGTCTACATTTCAAGGAGGAGGGAGTTCTTTTTTTGAGTTCTTAGAATACAATAAGTGCTGTTATACTATCTTATTTAACCCTCATGACAACCCTGAGTCTTACAATCCATTTTCTCTTCTTCAGAGAATGGAAAACTGAGGCTCAGAGAGGTTAAGTAACTTACTAAAAATCACACAGTAAATAGCGGGACACAGCTCTGTCAGCCCGAGAGCCTTTTGGTTCTGTCTCTACACTAAACTGCCTTTGGGATTTTTCCAGATGAGGTGAGCACAGCATAGCAACAATAAATGGCACAGAGAAGCCAGGCGTGGTGGCTCAGGCCTGTAATCCCAGTACTTCGGGAGGCCAAGGCAGGAGGATCTCTCAAGCCCAGGAGTTCAAGATTAGCTTGGGCAACCTAGGGAGACCTTGTCTCAAATAAATAAATAAATGGCACAGAGGTCACTTAGCTCATGTTGGCAACAGGAACTGAAGCTTGCTCAACTCCCAGTCATTTGCTCTTTCCCCCATATTCTTGGCTTAGAACATAAGGTATCCTTTGGGCTGACAGAAAGACACACATCCTGATTGAGCTCAGAAAGAACCTGAACTCTGGAGTCAGAGCCCGGGTCTATTCCAGTTCCTCTGCCTGGTAACAAGTGCTCCTGGACCAGTCACTTGGCATCTCTGATACTCAGTGTCCTGATCTGCAAAATGGTGTAATCATGGCATCCACCTCTTTGCGTCACTGTGAGGACTAGGGAATGCATGCTGAAATACGTGGTATGTAGAACAAGTTCCACAAACAGCGGCCATGACAACTGATCACATTTCAATTGCATACCTCTTCAGAAGTAAAATCCTTTTTCAATGATAAAAGAAAAGGTAATTCATGTTTCTGGTAAAGAGTATAAAGCCACCGCTTCCCCATCTCAAAGGACCCCACACCTCATCCCTGAGGGTGGCTATTGTTAACAGCACCTTTTGCATGGTTCCACAGATTTTCTACCCATTTGGAAGTATGTATCCATTCATCACATAAATAGAATCATAGAAGTTCACTGCTTACCGGCCGGGTGTGGTGGCTCACGCCTGTAATCAGCACTTTGGGAGGCCAAGGTGGGCAGATCACGAGGTCAGGAGTTCGAGACCAGCCTGGCCAACATGGTGAAACCCTGTCTCTACTAAAAATACAAAAATTAGCCAGGTGTGGTGGCAGGTGCCTGTAATCCCAGCTACTCAGGAGGCTGAGGCAGGAGAATCACTTGAACCCAGGAGGCAGAGGTGGCAGTGAGCTGAGAAATCACCAATGCACTCCAGCCCGGGTGACAGAGTGAGGCTCTGCCTCAAAAAAAAAAAAAAAAAAAGTTCACTGCTTACTTTTTTCCTGAAGTAATTGTCCCAGTTGTGCTCTCCAGGAAGCAAACTCTGAGAAGGAATTAAGTGTGCATGGCTGGGTGCGGTGGCTCACACCTGTAATCCCAGCACTTTGGGAGGCCAAGGAGATGGATCACTTAAGCCCAGAAGTTTGAGACCAGCCTGGGCAACATAGCAAAACCCAGTCTCCACAAAAAATACAAAAATTGGCCAGGCGTGATGGCTCATGCCTATAATCCCTGCACTTTGGGAGGTCAAGGTGTGTGGATCACCTGAGGTCAGGAGTTCAACAGCAGCCTGGCCAACATGATGAAACCCTGTCTCTACTAAAAATACAAAAAATAAGCAGACATGGTAACAGGCACCTGTAATCCCAGCTACTCAGGAAGCCGAAGCAAGAGAATTGCTTGAACCTGGGAGGCGGAGGTTGCAGTGAGCTGAGACCACGCCACTGCACTCCAGCCTGCGTAACAAGAGCAAAACTCCATCTTAAAAACAAACGCAAAAATTAGCTAGGTGTGGTGGTGCACACCTGTAGTCCTAGTTATTTGGGAGGCTGAGGTGGGAGGATTGCTTGAGCCCAGGAGGTTGAGGCTGCAGTGAGCTGTGATTACACCACTGCACTCCAGCCCAGGCAATCAAGTGAGACCCTCTTTCAAAAAAAGAAAAAAAAAAAAAAGGAAGTATGTGTATACAATGCATGCTTACCAGGGAGTGCTCCTGGAAGTGCCACCTGTGGAAGAAAGGGCAGAGGGAGAAGTCAGGTTGCTCGGGCAGCCTGAGAGGTAAATGGAACCTCAGAGAGCCCTGGGCCTTTCCACCCCCACTGCTGTCAGTGGGCCAGCCTGGCCTGGGCATGCCCTTGGACATCTTTGAAGGGGACGACAGTAAAGGGCTGTCTGCTCTCCCTGCACCCGACTGCCCTGGTGTGCTCCTGGCCGACTTGTCTAACTGCTGAAGACCCAGGCTCTGTCAGTGAGGCCGGCTACACTGGGCTGTGTTACTTTTAAAGCAGTTTGATATGAGTTTTTACTGTCTGGGGAGTCACCATTAACTTGTCTTCTTCCCCTTTTGACGGCAGAACTTCTGGTTCCTCTTTGGCTGCAACCTGAGGTAAGGGGTTATGAGAAGGGAAAGGATGAAGCCCAAGGCACATTTCTCTACAATTATCGAAAACAGAAAGTAGTTAAGGATTCCCATCCGGTAAAAGGCAAGGCAAAGAGTCACTCACACATGTGACAATGGGCCCATTCTATCCACTTCCCCTTTCGATAATTTTTTAGTGTTTTCCTTTTCTCAGTACTTGATGAATCAACCACCAAGGTGAGAATTTGGAGCCATTGCCCCATGGTCTGAAAGGGTCAGATGCCACTGCCCTGCCCAGGAAATGCCCACAAAGGGGGCTCCCGTGTAACTCAACATACTCTATGGACAACCCCACCCCCCACTCGACCCTTCCTAAATTTGGGTGCCTCTCAAATTTAGGCACCCACTCATTCATAGAAAAGCAAAGATTCTAGCCTGGGCAACATAGCAAGACCCTGTCTCTACAGAAAATAAAAATAAATTAGCTGGAGCCGGGAACCATGGCTCCCACCTGAAATCCCTGCACTTTGGGAGGCTGAGGCAGGCAGATCATTTGAGGTCAGGGGTTCAAGACCAGCCTGACCAAAATGGTGAAACCTGGCCTCTACTAAAAATACAAAACTTAGCCGGGCATCATGGCACACACCTGTAATCTCAGCTACTCAGGAGGCTGAGGCATGAGAATCATTTGAACCTGGGAGGCGGAGGTTGCAGTGAGCTGCAATTACGCCACTGCACTCCAGCCTGGGTGACAGAGAGACTCTGTCATAATAAATAAATAAATAAAAGCTGGGCATGGTGGCATTCACTTGTGGTTCCAGCTACTTGGGAGGCCGAGGTGGGAAGATCACTTGAGCCTGAGAGGTTGAGGCTGCAGTGAACTCTGATCACACCACTGCACCTGGGTGACAGAGCAAGGTGTTATCCAGAAAGAAAGAAAGAAGGAAGGAAGGAAGGAAGGAAGGAAGGAAGGAAGGCAAGCAAGCAAGCAAAAAAGAGAGAAAGAAAGAAGGAGAGAAAGAAAGAAAAAAGAAAAGAAAAGATTGGGAGGGGTGGACCAGGCTCTATTGCAGAGATGATGACCTCTGTGAAAGCAGAAGTTAGGCTTTAATCAACACTACAGTCAGTTTGGCAAGTTTCTTATAAAGTTAAATAAACAATACATGAGCCAGCCATTCCACTCCTAGATAGATGAAAACGTGTATTCACACAGTGACTTATACATGAATATTCATAGCAGCCTTATTCATAATAGCTCAGGCTGGAAACAACCCAAATGTTCATCATATTAAAAAACTGTGATATATTCTTACAATGGCCTGGGCGTGGTGGCTCATGCTTGTAATCTCAGCACTTTTGCACTGCAGCCTGGGTGACAGAGTGAGACTCCATCTCAAAAAAAAAAAAAGAAAAAAATATGGGAAAAAAAGAGTATGAGGTAGGCCTGGCACTGTGGCTCACATCTGTAATCCCAGCACTTTGGGAGGCTGAGGCAGGAGCATTGCTTGAGCTCAGGGATCAAGACCAGCCTGGGCAACATGGTGAAACCCCTTCTCTATTAAAAAAAAAAGAGAGAGAAAAGAAAAAAAAAAAAAAAAGAGCATGAGGGGACTAGGGACTAATGGTAAAATTCTATGTCTTGGCTATAGTGGTTATTACATGTAACATAAATTTGTGAAAATTAGTCAAAGTGTATACTTTAAATGAATGAATTTCGTTGTATGCAAATTATTCCTCAAAAACATTGATTAACAAATAGAATACATAAGGAAGAATATTAAGAAAAATGTGAAAAGTAAACAAAATCAGGGGGTTTTGATTTTCTAGCTATTTTAACTTATTATAATTTACATTAAAACTGCACAATAAATGTTAGAAACACTATTAATATAAATCATTCTGTTAATAAAGTATGACAGCAAGATCACCTCAGTAGGTGCTAAGAAGGTATTTAACAAAAGTTAAAACTCACATTCTAGAAAAAAAGACGATGAAGAGAAATTAATAATAGAAAGTTTCTGGCTGGGCACAGTGGCTCACGCCTGTACTCCTAGCACTTTGGGAGGTAAAGGCAGTTGGATATGCCGAGGTCAGAAATTTGAGACCAGCCTGACCAATGTGGCAAAATCCTATCTCTACAAAAAATACAAAAAAAAAAAAAATGAGCCAGGTGTGGAGGCGCACTCCTGTAGTTCCAGCTACTTGGGAGGCTGAGGCATAAGAATCCCTTGAACCCAGGTGATGGAAGGTTGTAGTGAGCCAAGATCACACCACTGCACTCCAGATGGGTGACAGAGTGAGACTCCGTCTCAATTAAAAAAAGAAAAAGAAAAACAAAAAACTTCTTTAACGTGACAAAGATTATCCATCAGAAACCAAGAATGTTGGTATCCAAGACAATGTTAAAATAAAAATTTTGGCCCAGAAGATTGAGGCTGCAATGAGCTGTGATGGTGCCACTGCATTTCAGCCTGGGCAACAAAGGGAGACCCTGTCTTAAAAATAAATTTAAAAACCATGTGTGCGTGTATGTATATACATATGTGTGTGTGTAATATTAAAGATATTATATATGTATGTAATATTAAAGATACATATATAATATCTAAAATATTTTTGCTTTTATTTCCAAATGAAATAAAATAAATAAAAATTTTTAATTAAAAAAAAGAAACCTGTCCCTGACCTGGGTAGAGTAGCATCTGGTTGGTGGTGCCCATCTCATATCAGCCAGGGACAAAGCAACCCCTTGTTCATCCCAGCTTGGCTTTTGATCTGTGCCTATGCCTGGTTCATGCCTTGGACACATAGGATAAAAAGAAAAAAAGAGAAATCAAGAGGAAACATCATAGGGAATGGTAAAGCAAGCATTTTAATGACAAGTGCCTGCTAACATCTATGACCCAGCATTGTACTGGAGTGTCATTCTGGAATCACCACTGGGTCTCTACAGGGGAGGTACATACACCCTTAGAGACCTATACATACATACCTTCTAGGAAATGTATTGGAAGAATGTGGGAGCATATTCAGTTATCATAATGACCCAAGGTTGATAATGGCATTTATTGGGTTGGGCCCAAAGATGCTAGTTTCACAAATCGAGAAATCATCCCGTGTTCTATACAACTTTCTAACGCCCTATGCTATTTTACATGTAAATTCAATCATTAAGTCTTTTGCAAGAATTTAATAATTAACTGAAAAAAATTCCAAGAGTGAAACCAGCACATAATTTGAGGAAATATTGTACTTTGTTTTTTCCAAATTTTATCAAAAGCTGTTGACCATTTGGAAAAATCTTTTTACCTGTAGCACCACGGTAGATATTTGAGTAGCCTAGTATCAATCTAAATTTGTATTGTCAGTTCCCAGTGGTAATGAACATAGATAGAAGTCTCTCTGATAGCTTCATTACGGCTGTTAGTACATTTCTATCCCTAACATTTACATATTGAAATAATACTATATTATTATAGAATTATTTTCCTTAAGTTCTCCTTAAGTCCTTATTACCTTATAGCAAAATGCTGATAGTTTAGAAATTATGAGATTAAGTGGCTTATATTGTCTATGAATTTCATTTCAGATTTTTAAAAGTATTGTTACATATTTTTTGTTATAATGTGATGGAACTAAGAACCACTGTTATAGGCTGGGTGCAGTGGCTCACACCTGTAATCCCACCACTTTGGGAGGCTGAGAAGGGTGAATCACTTGAGGTCAGGAGATGAAGACCAGCCTGGCCAAAGTGGTGAAACCTGTCTCTACTAAAAATACAAAAAATTAGCCAGGTATGGTGCCATGTGCCTGTAACCCCAGCTATTCGGGAGGCTGAGGCAGGAGAATTGCTGGAACCCAGGAAGTGGAGGTTGGTTGCAGTGAGCCGAGATCGCCCCATTGCACTCCAGCCTGGGCTATGACAGCAAGACTCTGTCTTAAAAAACAAAAGAAAAGAAAAGAAAGAAAGACTGTTCTAGTGCCATCAGCGAAGTAACTGAGGTAAAATACAGGAAGGAAAAAATAGAAGCTGTTTGTCAGAGATATAATTTAATTAGAAAAGTCAAGAGAGTCAGCTAAAAACCATTAGTATTGGTAAGAGAGGTGACTATGATAGCAGTTATAGGGTAAACCTTGTTTCATTTTTCTTGATAAATATCAACTTCCCTTTGCAAACCTCATTCCTAACTCTAAGCCTATGCTAGCAGGATGGGTAGAGGGTGGTGAGGAAGGCTAAGCATTGCCCAGGAATTTTTCTTCTGCTACATGCAATGATTTTGTTCGGCATAGTGGTGATTACCTGCAGAGGTGCAGAGAGGATGATGAAGGGGAGAGCCAGGGCCACAGTCTTCCTGTTACACTCTCTCCTCTGTTGCGTGCGTCAAAGCTCTCAACAGGCAACTAGACCACAATGATGTATGGTCTGCAGGGTAGGCTGTGCCTAGGGCTATGATCTTTCTTCCCTTAGGTTCCTTTCCATTTTCATTAAAGAAGAGAAAGAAAGAGAGAGGAGGAAAGGAAGAGAAAGAGGAGAGAGAGGAAAAGAGAAAGTAATTTTTTAAGAAAGTGAAGAAAGAATAGTAAAAACAAGCAGTAAAAGGGGGGTACATATGTGCATGCCGGGAACAAACAATGTGCTCTCAAATATTAAAGTACTTGACTGACTTAGGGAAAGAGATAGTGAGGGACAGTATAGAATAGATAACTCTTACTTTATGCAGTCCTGTGTTTTAAAAACTTTACAATATGGTCTAGCAATTCCACTCTTAGGAGTATACCCAAGGGATATGGAAACCTATATTCACACAAAAACTTGTACATGAATATTCATAGAAGCATTATTCTTAACAGCCAAAAAGTGAAAATAACCCAAATATCCATCAACTGATGAATGAATAAATAAAATGTAGTATATCCATATGATGGAATATTATTTGGCAATAAGAAGAAATGAAGTCCAGGCACTGTGCCTCACACCTGTAATCCCAGCACTTTGGGAGGCCACGGTGGGAGGATCGCTTGAAGCCAGGAGTTCAAGACCAGCCAGGGCAACATAGCAAGACTTCATTTCTATCTTTTTTTTAATAAAATGAAATACTAATACATGTGGAACTGAACATGGATGAACCTTGTGAACATTATGCTAGGTGAAAGAAGCTAGTCACAAAGGACCGCAATTTATGAATCCGTTTTTATGAAATGTCCACAATAGGCAAATCTAAGGACAGAAAGTAGAAAGTAGATTAATAGTTGCCCAAGACCAAGGAAATAAGGGCATTGGGGGATGATGGCTAAAGGGTGCAAAGGTTCTTTTTGGGGTAATGAGAATATTCCAGAATTTATTGTGGTGATGATTACACATATCTGTGAATATACTAAAAGCCATTGAATTATACACTTTAAATGGGTCGATTGTATGCTATGTGAATCATATCTCAATAATAAAATCATTAATAAAAACTTTTCCAGGTGAATGTATAACTTTTTTTTTAAAAAAGAAAGAAAAAGAGAGGAAAGAAAGTGATAGTGAAAGAAAGAAAAAAAAGAATGTAAGAGAGAAAGAAAGAGGAAGAGAAAGAGGGAGAGAGAACGGGATCCTTGTTCTATTGCCCAGGCTAGAATGCAGTCTAAAAATGGGTATTAAAAACCTCTTCTATGCCAATAACTGTGCTTAACAATGGAGACAGGAAGGAATAAGGGATGAAAATAAAAAACAGGCAGCCAACCAGTGTTTTACTTAAAC
>CAUYLG010013618.1:0-17158 GCA_963573385.1 Cacajao melanocephalus
GTTTAAATGTTATGCTAATTTTTTTTCAATTTAGTGGTTCATTTTCTTTTTTTTTTTCCCCTTTTGATTTAGAGTCTTACTCGGTTGCCCAGGCTGGAGCGCAGTGATACTATCTTGGCTCACTCTCACTGCAACCTCTGGCCCGAGGGTTCAAGCTATTCTCCTGCCTCAGCCTCCCAAGTAGCTGGGACTACAGGTGTGTGCCACCACATCTGGCTAATTTTTTATCTTTAGTAGAGACAGGTTTTCACCATGTTGGCCAAGCTGATCTTGAACTCCTGACCTTAGGTGATCTGCCTGCCTTGGCCTTCCAAAGTGCTGGGATAACAGGCATGAGCCACCGCACTCGGCCACAACTTCTTTTTACCTCTTTGGCTGTTTCTGTCTCTTTTGCTAGCTTCTGTCTTCTGTCAGACCTTTGAATATGTCATGTACCAGGAGTTTGGTCCTGGGCGCACTCATTTTTCCATCTTTTTCCTCTCTTCAATTTTATCTGGTTCTGTTGTTTTAAATGCCACACATATTTATAAATCCAGCTCTTGGCTGTGTAAGCTCCCTGCTCTTTTATCAAATGACTTACTTGATATTTCTATCTGGATGTCTGTTAGAATAACAACTTGACGTGTCTAAAATGCAAGTCTTGATTTTCTCACCTGAGCCTATACCTTTCTCAGTTTTCTCCATCTCAGCTAATACATAGCACTATCTACCCAGTTACTCAACTTCTGACTTAAGAATCATCCTGTATTTCTCTCATTCTCTTATTGTCCACATGTAATTTATTAGTAAGTTCCATCACTTCTACCTGCAAAGTATATTTTTCAATTTATCTTCTTTTTTTCATCCTGCTGCTGTTACTGTAGTCTGGTTCTCTGTCTTCTTTTGCCTAGATCACTGTCATAGTTTCCTGACTGGTTTCCCTACTTGCATTTTTATTTCCTTTCAGTAAGTATTAGTGATTTTCAAAAATGTAAATCAGGCCAACTACTTTGCTGGTTGAAATTTTTCTGTGGATTCTCATTATACCTCAAATAAAAAAGTATCTTACCCTGATCTACAAAGACATTATAGCATAAACTCAGAGTCCAAAATATCATCTGAATATTATCAGTTCAAAAGTCTCATTATCTAAATCATTTATATTATGTGTGAGACTCTGGGTGTAAACCATCCTGGTTCAAAATTTCTTTCTCTCTGTGGACCTGTGAAACTAGAAAACAAATTACCCTCCCATGCATTTCTTCAAATCTCATTTCCCTAGTATAGTTTTCAATTTTGATTAAGTGAGTTTTCAGAGTGTACATTTTTATGATCAGTATTGTTTGCAGTAAAGCCATATTATGTCATAATTTATTTCTTCTTTTATACAGTTTTCACCTTAAAATATCCCTTCTTTCAAATTGTAAGCCCCCATCTCACCTCCTCATTAACCATGGTTCAGAACCATTCTAATTTCTCTGTCATTCTTATTTTTCTTCTGCTCCCACCCTTCCCCCTATGTTGAAGTATACATCTTCTATATCATATATCCCTAGAAAAGATTTTTCTGCTTCCCTAGGAAATAATTAGTCAACACATCGTATTACTCAAGGTGCTGTTAGCTGCTGTACCAAACAAGCCCCAAACAATAATGACTCAAAAGGATAGAGGTTTATTTCTTTTTTTTGTGAAGTTTAAATCAGGTATTTCTAGTCGCCACAGAGCACTCTTTCAGCGGTGATTCAGGGATCCAGGCTTCTAGCTTGTGGCTCTGGCCTGTTTAGTGCATGGCTTTGCAGGTTAGTATGTTCTCTTCATTAAGCAGGGAGTGTGGGGGAAAAAAAGGGAAAGGAAGATTGTATGTAGGAGATTTTTATGGGATAGTCCTGGAAGCAAAGTATGTTTCTTAAGATTCCCACGTCAATAATTCAGTCACAGGGCTACATCTAGAATAACTTCAAAACAGGCTGGGAAATAGTGAATCAATGAGCCCAAGAAGTACAGTGACCTATATTGTTCCATTTATCAATCTACCCTTATAAAGTGCTCACCTTGCCATAGTCTTACATGCTTTGTGTATGTTAATGGTGATCATCTAGATAAATTTCTTCTAGAGGTAGGCATATGACTTCAGTGAGAAAATTTAAGGCTATGTAGAAGGGGAGATTGATATGGAAAGATGTAATAAGGTGTTTTTTTTTTTTTTTTTTTTTTTTTTGTATTTTGTTTTGGAGGGGAAAGGGTTGTGAATCCTCTGATTTTATGATTGTCTTTTGTCTTTTAGGACCCTATCCCCTTTTGTTTCATTTCCCCTTCACTACCCAATAGTTGAAGGGCCTTTTCCCTTTTGCCTTTTTTTCTTCCTACAGAAGCTATGTACAAAGACTGCCCAACTACCCCTTTAAGTTATGCTTGCCCCTTTAACTCACATGTACTTTCAGAATTCCTTCCCTGTAGGCTGTGCTCTCATCTACTCAGTTTTGTTATTGTTGTTAGTACTTTCAGATTTAACATGGACTTTACTTTCTGGCAGTAGTTACAGAAAAACTTCAGCCCCCCATTCCTGTCTTCTCTCTTCTGTCTTTCTGGTAGTTTTTCTTCTTTTGTTTATAGCAGAGACTTTCCATGGTGTTTGGGTGGGGTGGGAGCATGAGAGATTGTACCCTATGATTTGGTAAGTTTTCTGTTTTTACTCACGTTTATTTTGAGGTATTAGCATTCTCTATATTCAAATTATTCTGAGGATATAGTTTCTATTAGATTGACTTTTTTTTTTTAAGATGGAATCTTGCTCTTGTCACCCAGGCTGGAGTGCAGTGGCATGATCATGGCTCACTACAATCTCCACCTCCTGGGGTCTGGCAATTCTCCTGCCTCAGCCTCCCAAGTAGGTGGGATTACAGGCATGCACCACCATGCCTAGCTAATTTTTGTATTTTTAATAGATGTGTTTGCCAATCTGGTCTTGAACCCCTGACCTTAGGTGATCTGCCCGCCTTGGCCTCCCAAAGTGCTGGGATTACAGGCGTGAGCCACCATGCCCTGCCTATAGGTTTACTTTTTCCTTCTTGTTTTGGGGAGATAAAACTGGGAGGCATAGAGTTAGGCGGGTTCCATTTTTTTTAGATACTCAGAAGTATCTATGGTATGCTTTTAATATTAATTTAGTCTAACTTCTTAATATTTTTTTCTTTTCATTCTTTTCTCTTTCTCCTCCTCCTCCCTTCTTTCTCTTTCTAGCCCTTTTTGAGATGTTTTGGGGAAATCCTTCCTCACCCCTAAGATCGTAGCAATTCTGTTATTTTAAGAGATTTAGTCTTGCTTTTCATGTTTATATTATTTATCCATCTGAAATTGATTTTTTTATATTAAGAACCTAATTTCATTTTTTAATGGTTAAGTAGTAGTTCCAGCACAATTTATTAAATATTCCAAACATTTCCCACTGATCTACAGTGCCACCTCTGCCACCTCTGTTGAATTTTTATCAAGTTGGTCTATTTCTGTTCCATTAATCAATCTATTCCCTAACAGTACGTTACTATCTTAATTATTAGAGTGTTGTGATTCTTGCTGTCTATTAGGACAAATCCTTCTTATTTTTCTTCTTCAGTAATGTAATAACTACTTCTGGGCCTTTGATTTTCCATATAAAGTTTAGAATCAGCCTGCCAATTTCCTTAAAAAGCCTTTTTGGAATTTTAATAAGAATTACATTGACTCTCTAGATCAATGTGGAGATGGTATCTTTAAAGTACTGCGATTTCTTATTCTTGAACATGGTGTATCTTTGAATTTGTTTAATACCTTTCAATAAGGTTTTGAAAATTATCTATAATCTTGTTTTCTTTTTAGATTTATGTTTAGTTACCTCATTATTTTTTGTTGCTACAGTAAATGAAATCTGTTAATAGAAATGCAGTTAATTTTTATAAATTAGTGTTATATGTAGCCATATTGCTAAACTATTTAAATATATCCATAGATATTTTGGGTTTTCTCTGTAGACAGTTATGTCATCTGAAAATAATAATCATTTTTGAATCTTTTCTATTTATACTCATTTCTTTGGCAGCTTCTTGGGGAAAATAAACAAAATAGGACTAAAAGGATACTCTGTAATCCTCTTCTAACTGCTTGACTAAGCATGATCTTAAAAATGGACAATAACAAGTGTGGTGAGGATGTGGAGGAATTGGAACTCCCATCTATTGCTGGGAATGTAAAATGATGCAGCACCTTTAGAAAACAGTTTCAAAGTTCCTAAAAAAGATAAACATAGAATTACCACATAACCTAGCAATTATACTCCTAGGTTTATACCCAATAAAATTGAAAGCATATGTTTATATAAAAATTTGTAGATGAATATTCATAGAAAGGTTATTCTTTTTATTTTAATTGTCTTTCTTTCTTTCTTTTTTTTTTTTTTTGTGACTCTGTCTCACTCTGTTGCCCAGGCCAGAGTCCAGTGGCATGATCTTAGCTCACTGCAACCTCCACCTCCCAGGTTCAAGCGATTCTCATGCCTCAGCCTCCCGAGTAGCTGGGACTACAGGTGTGTGCCACCATGCCCTGCTAATTTTTTAAATTTTTAGTAGAGATGGGGTTTCGCCATATTGGCTAGGCTGGTCTCGCACTCCTGAGCTCAGGCAACCTACCTGCCTCGGCTTCCCACAGTGGTAGGTTTTCAGGCATGAGCCACTGCAAGCTGCCTAGCATCATTATTCTTAATAGCCAAAAGTGGAAACAACCTAAATATCCGTCAACTGATGAATGAATTAAATAAAATGTGGCATATTCACACAATAGAATATTATTCATCCATTGGAAGGAATGAATTATTGATACTAGCTACAACATTCATGAACCTTGCAAACATTATACTAAGTGAAAGAAACCACACACAAAAAGCCACATATCATATGAACAGGATTTCATTCATATGAAATGTCCAGAATAGACAAATCCATAGAGACAGAACATAGATTAGTAGTTGCCCGGGCTAGGGGAGGGAAGAATGGGGAGTTTTACTAATAGATATGGGTTTTTCTGGGGAGTGATGAAAATATTCTGAAATTAGATAGTGGTTGCACAACTCTATGAATATATTACAGAACACTGAATTATGCACTTTGGTGAATTTTGTGGCATATGTGTTTTATCTCAGTAAAAAAAGCATCTGCTTACATAGTGTATTTTATTCCTAACCAGCTCCTCTTTTTATGCAAAACTTTACATTACCTAAAATTCTATTCCTTTGATATTTATTACTTTAGATCTTTTATGTCTTTATGAACCTAAATTAAAATAATGATATGCCTGAGACAGGCAAATGTATATATTTATGTATGTTAATATGTCCAAGTCATATTAACCTGGAGGGTGATTTGTAGTTTTATGGCACAGGACTCTCTATTGTCCTGGCCTATTAGTATTTTTATATACTAAATCCATCTTTACAGCATTTATTGAGTATTCACAAATCATCATGTAATATTCCAGTATGAATGACAGTCTGTTTTTGGAAATTGCAGAAAAAAGTCTCTGTAGTGGTTAGAGAATAGGAGATTATCAGTGGTTAACTTTGTTGTTTCAATTTAGGAAAAATAAATATATGCCTTTTTTTAAACATTGAAAATAAAAACGACTATTGAATCCATTGGGAAAACGTATAGAATGTTTAAATTTATTACCTTCACTGTTTTTCCTTGACTAAAGGAAGTAACTTATTTAAACCACTAAAAGATAAACACCTGAGCATACTTGAGAAATCGTAGCAAAAAACCAGCTTTCCAGTCGTTTCTCCCATTTGAATCAAAGACTGTCTTGAAGCTAGGTTGGCCGCCTGTGGTTTTTTGAATGCTGCTCATCACTAGTCTAGGTGGCCTTTACAATTTCTTTCAAATAGGATCCTAAAAATAACTTAAACTCATCAATTAACCTCTTAATGAGTAGTTGTAACTCATCTGAGAGCAAAGCCTTGTATGATTGTTGACATAGGATGTGCATGGTAGTGCTAGGTTTACAAATTATGGGGCTACAATAGATACCCTGTATTTGTTCAGTTCTGATAGTTTCTTATCCTAATGCACAACTGTGTTACAATAGTACACTTATAAGAGAGTACAAGGTGTGAGAGGTGAGAATTTGGAGACAATAGGTAGATTATAGTTACTAGAGCTAGGGGAGAGGCTGAACTTGGTACTGCTTTTCTAAACTTATGGCAATTAAAGGAGTGTTTCTGCATACGTTACCCTTTTCTTTTGAGTTGGCTGATGTTGCTTTGTGCACAAATGGAAATCCAGTTAGGTTTTTGTATTTTACTGTCTACACCCTCGGATTCCCCTGTTTTGCTGGGTAGACAGATGTGTTCTTTCTTTCTCTTCCCCCTCAAGTGCATCGTCGCTCTTCCCTCTTTGGTGGTGTTTTACTTATTTCTTTTGGGAACGTAGTAGAAAAGTGTCTGAAACGTAGGTGACAGTTTTTCACATAGAATTTGTAAAGGTGTAGAACTGTATTCTGACTTTTTGGGGGCTAGGATAGGTACAGATTTTTTGCCTAGTGACCAAACTTGACTTTTGAGCCTATAAAGTTCTAATTATCCAGAGTAGAAGAACAATAAAGTAATTTTTCTTTTTTCTAGTATTTATTAGAGCTAGTATTTAGTAGAAAGAGTACATGATTTGAAGTAAGGAGATAAGGATTAAATTTCCCAGTTTGCTTCGTCCAGGCTGAGTAACTAAAGTCATTAAATTCTTTGAGTCTGTTTCCCCCTCTGTAAAATGGTGACATTATTAAGGCTGTCTGTACTAATCTCACAAGACTTCTATCAGGATCAGGTTAAATAAAGTGTATGAAATGCTTTGTAGTCAATAAATTGGTATATACATATTATTATTATCTTGCTCAAGAAGGGAGGGACAGTCTTGGAATTTGTAGACTCTTACTAGAGATGAATCAGATGTTTTTTTTTTATTTGTATAGTTTCTATTGTTTATTCTTTCAGTGGTTTGACATTCAGGATTTTGAATGTATGAGACCTACCGAGTCACTAATGTTAGCCTTCTAAAATGTTTCAGTAATTCATTTAAATAATGGCATATGTCTGTAGGAAACATGTTGCTGATCTCTGAACAAAGAAGTGGCTCCTAGTATGAAAAATTCTGACCACAAATCTTTGGGTGTTAGCATATAAGCAGACCTCCATCTTCAGTTTCTATGCAAATCCAATAAAAACATTTTTCTTCTATTGTTAGATCAACATGCAAATGTGAAATTCTAAAAATTATGTAAAAATTGTAATTGTCTTAATCTCTTCCTTGTGACTAAACAGTATGTAATGAATAAAGTCCTCTTTTTTTCAGTGTATAATTTCAGTTATTTAAAAACATATCTAGAGTTGTAATATAATTTATTTATGCTATTTTTAATTTTTCTGGTTCTTAGGGTAGATTTCTCTTGATATAGCTCAGTGACTTCTAGACATTATTGTTAAGAGATATTCTTGAATTGAGGAGACCAATAGGTTTTTGTAACTGCCCTGTTGGGGTACATTTTAAGCTTTTTTTTTTTTAACCTGGCTCAGGAAATTTCAATTAGGTTGTGAATTTATAGAGACTTTGTAGTAGCAGAGAATAGGGCTTTAGCTACTATAATTAAAATGACAGTTTCATTTTCAGTTTAATAGAAGGTGGAGATCATGGAGCTATATTTTCCTTGATTCATTCTCGGCTTCTTTGAACTTCTTAATGAGAGGTTTATGTGCACCCAGAGGGAAGGAGCCTACTGCATTGACTCATGCTTGTTATTTTTAGTTTTGTATTCCAAATTCAGCCTGCTGTAAGTTAATAAATACACTAAGAGTAAAGCAGACCCCCAGTCTTTGAAGGGGAATGAAGTTCAATAGATAGGGGAAAGAATATATTATGGCGGTGATAGGAGTACAAGAATCTAGAGTAATCCAAATAGTAGTGGAGACCAAATGGGTGATGAAGACTATGAGAGCCCTTCTTGTACCTCACTAAGTTCTGCCTTTCTCTGAAATACCCACCTAAAAGTGTCATTTTCTTCTTCCCTTATTTCTTTCTCTAATGGTTGTATTAGTTGGAGTTTTATGAGTGTAATTTAAGGTATTTACAGAATGATATCTGTGGGTGAACTTCAGAAATTTAAAGCCTGTTTCAGTTTTTCCTAACAGATCTGTGTTATTCACCTGAGTTATAGACTCTTTAAGAAATCACATTGAAATGGAACAGAAGTTCATTTATTGCTACCAGAACAGAAAGACTAGAGTGTTATCTGCCCAGCCTTTGATTCAAGGGAATTGGTCAGAATAGACATTGTAGTTGAGATGTCCAGAGTGTGTGTAAAAAGAAAATCTTTTTTTTTTTTTTTTTTAATTCTTGAGAGAAGAGGAATAGAGATGGATTGCTGAGATGGTCCTGACAGAATTGGTGTCACATAAACCATCCACTATACTTTCTGTATAAGGATAAGGGTCCAGGTATTATACAAATGTCCCACTGCCAATTTTCTTTAGGTTTCTCTCTCCTAAAGTCTTTTCCATTGGAAGGAGAGTAGGGAAGAGGGAAATTTTCTTGTTTTTGTTGACCTATTTCATCCGAAGACTTAGGCAGAGGAATGGAATATGTACTAAGTAATTTTGGCTTATGTGCTTATTTTACCTAAATGAATTATATATGTAAAATATGTATGGCTGGGATATTTTGATCAATAAATTTAATTTTCTGGTTATTCTGGCCTGTCATCATTTTCATGATGATGAAAAATATCTACAGAGGACAGTTTTCATACATCAGGCTGAAATATGACTCATCTTTTCTACATTTCAACCCCAGAAGTTAGGTAAACACAAACAAACCTTTAAGAAATACATCTACAAAATGAGAGTGGTGAATCTGATGAAATGACTTATATTTGGCGATGATTTCCTCAAAGAATTGTTTGTTAACATCAGTGACTCTAATTACTGTAAAATGGCTTCTGCTTCTTTAAACACGTGTTTACATCCACTTGTAATTTATTTCAGTCAAAGGTGTGAGGGAACGATGCAGCTTTACATTGATCTCAAGCTGATCAGCCAGTTATACAATAGTGGTTATTGGATAATTCATTATTTCTCTGACAATTTGCAATACTACTGTTTTCATGTACAGTTATTATACATGCTTGGGTCAGTGATATGGTTAGGCTGTGTGTCACTACCTGAATCTCATCTTGAATTGTAATCCCCAGGTAGGAGGTGATTGGATCATGGGGACGGTTTCTCCCATGCTGTTGTCGTAATAGTGAGTTCTCATGAGATCTGACGGTTTTTTAAGAGTTCAACAGTTCCTCTTCTCTTTTACCTGCTGCCATGTAAGATGTGCCTGCTTCCCCTTCTGCCATGATTGTAAGTTTCCTAAGGCCTCCCGTGCCTTGTGGAACTCTGAGTTAATTAAACTTCTTTCTATAAATTACCCAGTCTGGGGCAGTTCTTTATAGTAGTGTGAAAATGGACTAATACAGTCAATTTCTGTGAAAAGTTTTTTCTTCCTATTCATCTATATGTGTTTTCTGGAACCACTATTACACTGCTTTTATTATTGGGAGTTTTGTTACCTAGTAGAAAACGGTTTCTTGCATTAATGTTCATTTTAAGTATTTTCTGGTTATTCTCTTATATTTATTTTTCTAGATGAACTTTGGCGTAAACTATCCTCTTCTACAATTTATGTCCCAAAAGAATCCTTTTTTCCTAGAAAGAATCCTAATGCAATTGAGTTTCCTTTCTCCAAAAGAGTCCTAATGCAATTGAGTTAAGTTTCTAAATAGGTTTGTCTTTCCATTCAGAAACATGGTAGGTCTCTTTTTGCTTTGTCTTATTTTCCCAGTGGAGTTTTATAAAAAAAGTTATTGATTTATTTGCTGCATAACTGACCATGACTTTGAATGCATATATGGTTAAGTTAAGGAAATCAAACAGCATCTTCTAGTGTAGATTTAATATTTTTTGTTTACAAGGTGTATCGAGAGTCCCAAAATGCAATCCTGTGTTTAAAGATTTGCTGTAAGGACTTATGAAATTTAGCATATAGTTGTACTCATGGCTAAGATATATTACAGTAAAGTTAAGATTCTCAGGTAGATCTTAAGGGGGAAAGATATGTGGGATCTGGGGGAAAACGTGCAGGCTTCATTGTGCTCTCTGTCATGAGAGGTCACACAGAGCACACTTCCCTCAGCAATGAAAATGCAGCAACATTTATACCATCTTCATGCCCAGGAAAATCCATTAAGGACTCAGAGCCCGAGGTTTTCATTGAGGGCTTGCCATGTAAGCACCCTCTGCCTAACTTGCAAAAAAATTGCAGATTTCCAAAAGGAATATAGGAATTCAGCATAAACCATAGTATTTATTCAAACGGTCTAGGCACAATAGAACACTTTTATTAATTCATGTTGACTGGGACTACTCTGACGGTCAAGTTCCTAGATGCTAGCCAAGGGCCAACCTCATAAGCAGGCTTTTCTAAGGATAGCAGTCTCAGGTCTGCTATGTTAACTTTTTTTCTATACAGAAGGTCAATGCCAAAGAAGGGCATGTTTTGATGAAAGCTATTTTAAAATAAAATTTTAGATTCAAGAGGTATATGTTCATGTTTGTTACATGGATATGTTAATATATTGTGTGATACTGAAATTTGGGCTTCTGTTGGACCCATCACCCAAAGAGTAAGCAGAGTACTCAATAGTTATTGAACCCTTGTCTCCCTCCCTTTCTCTTCTCTTTTAGAGTCCCCACATCTATTGTTTCCATCTTTATGTCTGTGTGTACTCAGTGAGAACACGTGATATTTGATTTTCTGTTTCTTCATTAATTCACTTAGGATAATGGCCTCCAGCTACATCCATATTGCTGCAAAGGACGTGATTTCATCTCTTTTGTGACTGCACAGTATTCCATGACATTTATGTACCACATTTTCTTTATCCCGTCAATCATTGATGGGCACCTAGTTGATTCCATGTCTTTGCTATTGTGAATAGCACTGGGATAAACATATAGTATCTTTATGGTAGAACAGTTTGTTTTCCTTTGTGCATATACCCAGTAATGAGATTGCTGGGTTGAATGGTAGTTCCATTTTTAGTTCTTTGAGAAATCTCCAGACTGCTTTCCACAGAGACCGAACGAATTTACAGTCCGATCAACAGTGCATAAGCATTCCTTAAGGAAGGCATTTTGACTTAATTTTTATATATGATGTGACATATATATCAAAGTTTACTTAGATGGTTAACAATGGATATCTAATTGTTTCAACCTCATTATTTGAAAAAAAAATATCCTTTCTCTTAAATGCCTTTGTCCTTTTGTATAAAAACAATACATTATGTATTTATGGTTTTATTTTTGAACTTTATCCTGTTCCATTGATCTATTTGTCTGCCTTGTTGCCAGTACCAAACTGTCTTGATTACTGTTGCTTTGTAACCATTTTTGAAGTGCAAGTCTGTAAATTTTATTCCTTTTCAGATTCATTCACTCTTCTAGATCCTTTGCCTGTCTGTGTGAATTTTAGCTTCAGTTTATCAATTATTGCAAAACAGCCTGGTAGAATTTTGAATAGGACTGTGTTAGAAAAAAACACCTGTAGATAAACTGCAGAAAGTTGACACTTTAATATTATTGAGTCTACTAATCCATGAACCTACTGTATATTTCTATTTAGGTCTTCTTTAATTTTCCTCAGATATATTTTATAGTTTTCAATGTACAAGTCTTACACATTTTATCAGATACATCCCTAAGCATTTCATAATTTTTAATGTTATTATTAGAAATTTTAAATTTAAATTTTTAGTGGCTCATTGATATTATATAGGAATACAGTTATGTTTTGTACATTATCTTGTATGCTGCAACCTTGCAAAATGCACTCTTTAGTTCTAGTAGCTTATTTTGTAGATTCTAAAGAAATATTTATGTAGATGACCGTGTCTATGAATAAAGACAATTTTATTTGTTCCTTTCCAAACTGGATGGCTTTTATTTCTTTTTCTTGCCTTATTTCACTGACTAGAACTTCTAGTATAATATGGAATAGAAGTAATGAGACGGAATATCTTTGCCTTGTTGGTGATCTCAAGGGAAAGCATTTAGGGTGATCTCAAGGGAAGAGCATTCAGTCTTTTGCCAGTAAGTATGATGTTAGATGTTTTTGTCTGGATGAGGAACTTCTTTTTTTTTCCTAGTTTGCTGAGAAAATTTAGAAGGAATGATTGCTGGAATTTTTCCAAGAAAATGCTTTTTCTCTATCTACAGATATGATCATATGATTTTTAAACTTTTAAAAGTTTGTTTACATGATGAATCACATGTTAAAGCAACCTTACATTTATGAGATAAACTCCACTTGTTCATGATGGATTATCCTTTTACTATATTGTTGGATTGAATTTGCTAAAAATTTGTTAAGAGTTTTCATGTGTGTATTCATTAGGGATGCTGGTTTACTTTCTTTTCATGCCTCTTTTTGGTTTTAGTATGATACTGGCCTGAGAGAATGAATTAGGAAGTATTCCCTCCTCTTGAATTTTGTGAGAGTTTATATGTAGTTGGTATTATTTCTTTCTTAAACGTTTGGCACAGTTCACCAGAAAAGCCACTTAAGCCTTGAGTCTTCTGTATGGGAAGGTTTTTAACTGCAGACTTACTTTTTAAAAATATATATAGGCCTCTTTAGGTTGTCTATTTATTCTTGAGTGAGCTTTTTAATTTCTGACTTTCAAGGAATTTATTTCATCTAAGTTGTTGGATTTATTTGTGTGAAGTTGTTAATAATATTCCTTTTTATCCTATTAATATCTGTAGACTCTAAAAAGATAATCTCCTTATTGATAATTTCTGTAATTACCATATGTGATGGTGAGGTTTAGGGTATCATTGATGCTACTACCCAGGTCGTGAGCATAGTACCCAATAGGTAGTTTTTCAACCATTGCCCCCCTTTCTTCCTTCCCACTCTTACAGTCCCCAGTGTCTTTTGTTCCCATCTTTATGTCCATGTGTACCCCGTGTTTAGCTCCCACTTAACAGTGAGAACATATGGTATTTGGTTTTTTGTTTCTGTGTTAGTCACTTAGGATAATGGCCTCCAGCTGCATCCATATTGCTGTAGAGGACATGATTTCATTCATTTTTATGACTGTGTAGTATTCCATGGCATTTATGGACACATTTATTCAGTCCACTGTTGATGGGCACTTAGGTTGATTCCATGTCTTTGCTATTGTAAATAATGCTGTGGTGAACATATGTGTGCATATGTCTTTTTTGGTACAATGATTTATTTTCTTTTGGATGTATACTTAGTAATGGGATTGCTGCATCGAATGGTAGCTCTGTTTCAAGTTACTTGAGAAATCTCAAAGTTGCTTTCCACAGTGGCTAATTTACATTATCAACAACAGTGTATAAGTTTTCCCCTTTCTCTCCAGCCTCACCAGCATCTGCTAATTTTTTACTTTTTAATAATAGCCATTCTGACTCGTGTGAGATGGTATCTCATTGTGGCTTTGAGTTTCATTTCTCTGTTAATTAGTGATACTGAGCGTTTTTTGTTCGTTGGCTGCTTGTATATCTCCTTTTGGGAAGTGACCATTCATGTCTTTACTCACTTTTTAATGGGGTTTTTTGTTTGTTGAATTTTTTATTCCTTATAGATACTGGATATTAGACCTCTGTCAGATACATAGTTTGCGAATATTTTCTCCCATTCTGCAGACTGGCTGTTCATTGTATTGATTACTTCTTTTACTGTGCCAAAGCTTTTTAGTTTATATAGTCCCATTTGTCTATTTTTGTTTTTGTTGCATTTGCTTTGGGGGTCTTGGTCATAAATTCTTTGCCTAGACCAATGTCTAGAGGAGTTTTTCCTAGATTTTCTTTTAGAACTTTTATAGTTTTAGAGTTTACATTTAAGTCCATCTTCAGTTAATTTTTATATATGGTGAGAAATAAGGGTCCAGTTTCATTCTGCATATAGCAGTCTAGTTTTTCCAGCACCATTTATTGAATAGTGTGTCCTTTCTCCAGTTTATGTTTTTGTTAACTTGATTCAAGGTATGTGGCTTTATTTCTGAGTTGTCTATTCTGTTCTGTTGGTCTATGTGTTTGTTTTTGTATCAGTGTCATGCTGTTTTGGTTACTATAGCCTTATACTATTGTTTAAAGTCGGGTAATTTGAGACATCTGGCTTTATTCTTTTTGCTCAGGATAGCTTTCACTGTTTGGGCTCTGTTTTGGTTCCATATGAACTTTAGAATAGTTTTTTTTTTTTCCCTAATTTTGTGAAGAGTGACATTGGTAGTTTGGTAGGAATAGCATTGAATCTGTAGATTGCTTTGGGCAATATGGCCATTTTAATGATACTTACTCTCCAATCTATGAGCATGGGGTGTTTTTCATTTGTATCATTTATGATTTCTTTGAGGAGTGTTTGGTAGTTCTCCTTGAGATCTTTCACCTCCTTGATTAGATGTAGTCCTAGATATTTCTTTTTCTGTGTGGCTGTTTTGAATCAGATTGTTCTTGGTTTGGCTCTCAGCTTAAACATTATTAGTGTATAGAAGTGCTGCTGATTTTTGTACTTTGATTTTGTGTCTTGAAACTTTACTTAAGTCACTTATCAGTTCTGGGAGTCTTCTTGTAGAGTCTTTAGGGTTTTCTAGGTATAGCATCATATCATCATTAAAAAGAGATAGTTTGACTTCCTTCTGTTCTGTATGGATACCTTTCATTTCTTTCTCTTGCATGATTGCTCTGGCTAGGACTTCTGTTACTATGTTGAGTAAGAGTGGTGAGAGTAGACATACTTGTCTTGCTCCAGTTTTTAAGGGGAATTGTTCCAGCATTTGTCCATTCAGTATAATGTTGACTATGGGTTTGTCATAGATGGCTCTTATTATTTTGAGGTATGTTTCTTTTGCTGCTTAGTTTTTTGAGGGTTTTTTTTTTTAAATCACAAAGGGATATTGGATTTTATCAAAAGCTTTTTCTGTCTTGATTGAGATGCTTATGTGATTTTTGCTCTTGACTCAGTTTATGTGGTGAATCACATTTATTAATTTATGTATGTTGGACCAACCTTGCATCCCAGGAATGAAGGCTATTTAATCATGGCAATTAACTTTTTGATATATTGCTGAATTTGATTTGCTAGTATTTCGTTGACGATTTTTGTGTCTATGTTCATCAGGGATATTAGCCTGAAGTTTTCTTTTTTTGTTGTATTTTTACCAGGTTTTGGTATCAGGGTGATGCTGGTTTTGTAGAATGAGTTAGGGAGGAGTTCCTCCTCCTTGTTTTTCTGGAATAGTTTTAGTAGGATTGGCACCAGTTCTTCTTTATGTGTCTATTAGAATTTGGCAGTGAATCCATCTGGTCCAGGGTTTTTTTTTGGTTGGTAGGGTTTTTATTATTGATTCAGTTTTGGATCTGATACTGGTCTGTTTAGGGTTTCAATTTCTTCTTGAGACAATCTTGGGAGGTTGTATGTTTCTAGGAATTTATCCATTTCCTCTAGATTTCCTAGTTTTATGTGCACAGAGATATTCTTAGTAGTCTCTGAGGATCTTTTGTATTTCCATGGAATTGGTTGTAATATCTGGATCTTATCACTTTTTTTCTTTGTTAATCTAACTAGTGGTCTCTCCATGTTGTTTATCGTTTCAAAGAACCAACTTTTGGTTTCACCGATTCTTGGTGTGGATTTGGGGTCTCAGTTTCCTTCAGTTATACTCTGATTTTTAGTTATTTCTTTTCTTCTGGCCTTCAGGTTAGTTTGTTCTTGTTTTTCTAGTTCTTCTAGGTGTGATGTTAGATCATTAAGATTTTTCTGACTATTTTAGGTAGGTATATAGCACTGTGAACTTTCCTCTTAAAACTGCTTTTGCTGCATCCCATAGATTTTTGTATGTTTGTCTCTGTTTTCATTTATTTTAAAGATTTTTTTTTTTAGATTTCTGCCTTAGTTTCATTGTTTATCCCAAAGTCATTCAGTAGCAAATTGTTGAATTTCCATGAAATTGTGTGGTTTTTAGAAATTGCCTTGGTATTGATTTCTGTTTTTATTGCTCTGTGATCTGAAAGTATGATTGGAATGATTTCAGTTTTTTTTTTTTTTGATTTATTGAGACTTGCTTTATGGCTGAGTGTTTGGCCTGTCTTAGAGTGTGTCCTGTGTGCAAACAAGAAGAATGTATATTCTGTGGTTGATGGGTACAGTATTCTGTAGATGGTTATTAGGTTCAATTGGTCAGGTGTCAAACTTAAGTCCAGAAATTCTTTGTTAGTTTTCTGCCTCGATGATCTGTCCAAGTGCTGTCAATGGGGTATCAAAGTCCCTTACTATTATTGTGTGGTTGTCTAAGTTTTTTCATAGGTCTAGAAGTATTTGTTTTACGAATCTGGGTGCTTATGTGTTGGGTGTGTATATATATTTAGGATTTAGGATAGCTAAATCTTTTTTTTTTTTTTTTGAGATGTAGTCTTCCTCTGTCACCAAGCTAGAGTGCAGTGGTGCAATCTCATCTCACTGCAACCTCCACTTCCTGGGTTGAAGAGATTCCTCTGCCTCAGCCTCCTGAGTAGCTGGGACTACAGGCCTGCACCACCACACCAGGCTAATTTTTTGTATTTTAGTAGAGACAGGGTTTTACCATAGCCAGGAAGGTCTTGATCTCCTGAGCTTGTGATCTGCCCACCTCGGCCTCCCAAAGTGCTGGGATTACAGGCGTGAGCCACAGGAGAGTTAAGTCTTGTTTAACTGGATGCTTTATCATTATGTAATGCATTTCTCTGTCATTTTTAAATTGTTGTTGGTTTAAAGTATGTTTTTTGTTTTGAAAGAAAGAGAAAGAGAGAAAAGAAAAAAGAGTGAAAGAAAGAAAGAAAAAAGAATGAAAGAGAGAAAACAAGAGGAAGAGAAAGAGGGAGAGAGAACGGGATTCTTGTTCTATTGCCCCGGCTAGAATGCAGTCTAAAAATGGGTATTAAAAACCTCTTTTATGCCAATAACTGTGCTTAACAATGGAGACAGGAAGGAATAAGGGATGAAAATAACAAACAAGCAGCCAACCAATATTTTATTTAAACCTGTGAAATGCTATG
>CAUYLG010013622.1:0-29547 GCA_963573385.1 Cacajao melanocephalus
TGGATTTATACACCTGTCGTCTTTGTAATTGCCGACTTTCAGATTGAGTCTGAGTGAACGTCCGGCTTGTTGGTAATGAAGTTTTTTCTGTTTCTTAGTTTTCCTTTGGCAGACGCCCCTTCCCCACAGAGCTTGGCCTTCCAGGGTTCAGCTGTGCTTACTGTGAAACTCTCAGTCCTCAGCGCTTCCAATTGCTGTTCTCCTTGTGGGGGTGGGACCAGCCGAACCTGACTCAAAGGGCGCCCAGTCGTGTATACTCCGCACTGAGTAGTGCTGTGCCATGCCAGGGTGCAGGCAAAACAGCTGCGCCAGCCGAAAGAGTCGCGCTGGTGACACGTGTGGCTCCTCCGCCGAGAATCTCCCAGTTTGTGGGCAACAGAAATTCGTCTGAAATTGCGGCGTCCACTCGCTCTCTGTGCTTTCCACTGGGAGCTACAATCCTGAGCTGTTGTTAATCGGCTATCTTGGATCTCTCCGCCTGGTGATGAAGTTTTTTCTGTGTCTTAGTTTTCCTTTGGCGGACACCTCTTCCCCACAGAGCTGGACCTTCCCGGTTCAGCTGCGCTTACTGTGAAACTCTCAGTCCTCAGCACTTCCAATTGGTGTTCTCCTTGTGGGGATGGGACCAGCTGAGCCAGCCTCAAAGGGCACCCCGTCCCGTATACTCCGTGCCGAGAAACGCCGTGCCAGGGCGCCGGCAAAATAGCCACGCCGGCCAAAAAAGTCGCGCTGGCGACCCGTGTGGATCTTCCGCCGGGAATCTCCCAGTCTGTGGGCCACAAAAATTCATCTGAAAGTGTGGTGTCCACTCGCTCTCTGTGCTTTCACTGGGAGCTACAATCCTGAGCTGTTGTTAATCGGCCATCTTGGATATCTCCGTTTTCTATCTTTTTAATTAAAAAGCTTAATTAAAGTATAATTGATATACAAATAACTACATGTATTTGATGCATTCAATTTGGAGAGCAGGACATATGTATGCAGCCATGGCATAACTGTTACAATCAAGGTAACAGACATTTCTAACACCTCCCAAAGTTTCCTTGTGTTCCTTTGTCATTGTTTTTGTCTGTTATTAGAAGAACATTCAACATGATATCTGCTCAACAAATTTAAAGACCATAATACCTTAATTTCAATTATGCTAGATGAGTAAATTCTAGAGATCTGCTATATAATATGTGCCTATAGATTTTTTTATTTAAGATCCATCTGCTCATAAAAGAAAGAATATATGAAGCAGCATAATGTATCTATAAAAAGCAAAAATAGCCACTTTAGTAGACATTTTGCTTACTAAAATCTATAAAATTCCAAGTTTTCATCACAACTTTCTATTTAAGCATTTGAGTTAATTTGAAGAAACAGTCAGACTTAGCCTCATTTTTATCAATATTTCAAGTTAAATTTAGAGATTCCTAGCAAACACCACATTTAACGAGGTTCTTTTAAAACCAATGTTTTTATATTACTGGAAAGATACTCCTGTAGTAAATTGCCTGTTCACAAAGGTAAGTCACTATTTTAATTACAAGTATAGAAAACATTCTTTCAGTAACCTCGTGTTTCATAAGTACCTGTCTCCCATATCTCTCATTTCAGAAAGATAAATACATCCTGATATTCATAAAATGGAAACTGGTCATAAGTACTTTTTCTGTAATTAACACTTGGTTTGAACTTAGAGCATCTTTCCAATCTATGCATTTTAAAAAGCTTGGCAAACACTGTGAAAGGAGATCCTTCCTTTGTTTTCAAGTGCTCAAATAAGATTACTCAGGGCTGTTATGCTAGCCAATAACTGTTAAACATCTGTAAATTCCACCCTTTCCATTCACATTTGACATTTCATAAAAGTTGGATTATTAGTTTTGATATTCAAATCACAAATCTGTCTGTCTCTTTAACTCACTCTCTCTCTCTCTCCCTTCAGAACATCAGACTAAGTAATGTCTATGTTTCAATCATCTGATGGTATGAAGTTGAATAAAGGAACTAGGAGCCAGTGTGCTACAGCTGAACAGTTGAAATCTGTAGTGGGTGGAGGAAGGTGTTGATGGGAATACGATGGAACACCTGGCCATTTCTACTCTTGTAGCAAGGAAACAGGAGAATGGAGACACAGGCTTGAGGTGCAAGAAGATGGCGGGTTCTTTCTTTACCTGAGGAAAATCATGTGCAAAAGGTAGATGAAAATGTAGTTCAAAACTAAAAACATTTGATTTTGAAATGTTAAACTAATTGGTGAAAACAATTGTCCTAAAAAATAGTTTATTCACATATTCACTTAATCAAAGTAGAGAAATTTTATGTAACTTATTTGGATACAAGACTGTGGTACTATAGATACTCACATTTTATGACTCCCTGCAACTTAAAGATAAGATTTAACCTTTTATTCTTTTAAGGATGGAAGATTCTTCATATTGTGGACTTGTCTATCTTCTCAATATTGCTTTTCCTCAGTCTCCCATCACAAATCACACTCCCTCATTTCCAAAGGACATCGTGATACCTAAATGGGTCACATTTTCTAATCAGCCCTGCCTTTCGAATATGCTACCTTCTTTCCTTGGGATGGTCTCCTGCCTTGTCTTATTCTTCTCTCCCAAAGAAGATGTGTCTGCTTGGGGGTAAAAAAAAAAAAAAAAAAACTCATCCTTTTTTTTCTTCATTTTATTTTTTATTGATACATAATAGATGTACATATTTTTGTAGTATATTCTATAATACATTCATATAATTTGAAAAGATCAAATTTGTATAATTGAAGTATCCATTATCTTAAATATTTGTCTTTTGTTTCTGCCAGAAACATAGAAATTATTTTCTTCTAGTTGTTTTGAAATACATAATAGATTACTGTAAACTATAGTCACTCTGCTGATCTATCAAGTACTACGTCTTATTTCTTTTATCAAACTGTATATTTGTACTAATTAATCCCCCATCCCCAACCTTTTAAGTAGAATCTTCAAGCATCAGTTTTAATACTGTATCTTTTATAAGGTTGTCACTGATTTGTCTTATTCTATTGGGTTCCCACTGCATTTCAGGCATAACCTATAATATACATTATCCCATGTCATCATACATGGCTGCCTATATACCTGCCACCCTAATTGTAGCATCTGTAGGGATAGAGACTTTGCTTTCCATCTTTATGCCTCCTAGTAAATAGGCATTTAACATGCATTTGTTAAATTAATAAACAAAGTGTTCTTAGTAAAATGTTTACTGAATACTATTACAGAACTAAAGGGAAATGCTTATTACCAGAATCTTCATAAAGGTAATATTTCAATAGAACTTTAAAACACAAAAAATGTGTAGGAAATTTGCTATACCTTTACTATACTTCCATACCAGGCTCTATGACATGAGAGGGAAAGCCTGCCTTCTCCAATTCTTTCCTACTGCTGCCCAAGAGGAAGGTTGCCCTTGTCATGTAAACAGTGACTGACACTAATCTATACAAATGACTAAGCACTGTAGTATATTTTCCTCATCTGCCATAAATACGTATTCCCATGTCCTTGTTGGGGATTACTGGGATTGAATAGCTAATTTATGTTACTAACAAGATTCCTTGTCAACATGTTGGATTCAATTGAATTTACAAAACACAGAATTTGGGTCTACAGTCCAAATAATAGATGTTTAGTACCATGTAAATATTTATAAGCCAGGTACTAGAAAAATATGCTAACTCAAGCCATTACTTACATATAGATGACATTTTTAAAATGTTATGCTGTGTTCAGGCAGGAAAAAACAAAAACAAAAACCTGGTAAGTTTGGCCTCAAGGATATTCTTTTTTTTTTTTTTTTTCTGAGACTTCCAGGAAAAAAAAAAGAAAGCATACCCAAGATGAGAAAGCAAAATGTACTTGCATGTAAACTGTAGAAAGTAAAAAAAACTGTTTTGCTCATTTTCCTACTACCTTCTGTAGTCATAATTTAGACGTTTGCTACCAAAGTGTAGTCTGAAGACCAAAAGAATTATTGTCCCATGGGAACTCATTTAGAAATATGGACTTACAGGCCCCATCTCAGACCTACTGACTCAGAAACTACCTTTTAACAAGATCCCTAAGTTGTTCCTATACACATTAAAATTTCAAAGTATGGTCTAGATTATCATTTTTCATATCTGCTAAACATTACAGAATACATTAAAGAAGAACTCAGCCATCTGAATATTTTTTCCCTTTTTCAAATAAAGCCAAAAATACTGGACTAGGAATAATGCCTGTTGCTCAGGTAACAGACTTGTCTCTCTTTAAGAGTGTGTATGTGGTTGTGTGTGTGTTTGTGTGAGAGAGAGACAGAGAGACAGAGAGAGAGAGTGTGTGTGTTATGAAAGTATCTAAAGGAAAAACTATATACATATAGGCTTTGATGTTAATCACCTGAGTTTATTCTACTTGATGCCTTATCACAGAAGTGGGACGGAGAGTTTCTTAGACAAGAAGCTCACCCCACAGATTCACCCACTTGAAAGTAGTCAGCAAACTCTAATGGAGGAAAAGAGGAACAGGGCTGTTCAGCAGCTTAAAGGTCTCTTTAAATTACAAACACACTTTCTTTCTTCTGTTAGAGGATAGAGGCTATTTCCATTAGGGACTACCAACAGTGACATGAGGCAGCAGAGGCAAGAACGCGTGACTAAGCTGTCAAGCAGAGGGCAGTTCCTCTCTTCCTAGGAGGGAATTGAGTGTGGCCTTCGTTCTTATCAATTGACACCAGATGTGCTCAGCTCTTTCACTTTCCAGTTCACCCCAACTAATCAATTAACCTTGGTCAAAAATCAAACAAACACTCAAGACATTCAACAAAGTTCTTACTTTAAAAAATTTTTTTTGCTTCAGGCCTCTACTAATTTAGCCAATAGTCCTGGGATGCACTTAGGCAAGTATAATTTCATAAAGATAGGCTCAGAAATGTCTTAGTATTTCTTTTGGACACAGCCATGAACCCTTGAGTGATTCTCTTGATTTTCTCCAATCTCAGTGTGCATGTTTATAAAATAAGAAAAATGCCTCACTCTCTGAGTGCCAGATGAAAAATGTATTTAAAAATAATTTTTAAAAAACAAAATATTTTATCAATGTAAAGCATATCTTAAAGAAATTTAAGGGAGATTAAAAGAAAATCAATTAATTGCAAATTTATTGCTCAAGAATACCATTTGTCAAAACAAAATTATTAATCCAAAATGAACAATTTACTATACCTTTTTCTACATATTTGTAGGTAACTATTTTATTGACTACAGCAAATTCTAAAATAGAAGCAAAGGATTTGATCCCTGAATATGGGAGACAAGCTAACAGATGAAGCAATTTGTAGTAGTAAGAACTGATGGCATCAATGCACGTGGTGCTTGTGAAGGTTGGAATCTGAGGTAGGCTTATGAGATTTTAAAAATGTCTTTAGATGATCAGTCAAATTATTCAATCAGATTTTCTAAACAGAGTGAAAGATAAATCACTGAAATGCAGTGTGTCATTACTGACATTTTAATACTTGATACTCTTTTTTGAAAAGAAAATTACAGCTGGGAGTAAACACCAGTTAGAAACAAGATCATGAATCATTAGCTGTACTGATGGTATATTTATAATCTATTCTTTTTATTCTGATTTAGAATTAGCAAAAGTAGAAGAAACAACAGTAAATTTGATGTGTGCACAGCACACATATGCATAATTCTGTAGAATAAATCACACTGTGGTGATTCCACCTTTCTTTGCAGAAAAGTGGATAAATCAGATATTAAAGAAGCACTTCAAAGTAATTTTATTGTGAAACTCTATTGCTGATGGCAATAGGTGTTACTGTCAACATTTTAGGGGTTCAAGTAAATTATATCGCTCTTGTCCCAGTCTGAAATAAATTGAGAGACCAAAGAAATATTCATGCAGAGATCAAAATATCAGTTCAATTACTGACATAAAACCTAGTCTGTAGAATACGGTTAAGGTGCGTGGCAAATGAGCTTCCTAATGGTCTCAGTTTCCCCATATTTTCCCATAAAGTCTAAACCTTCAACAGTTTACCTGAGCATATAAGCAATGCTTAGAGCACATTTGTAGAAAAACTCTACCACATTGAGACTTGATGGTCACTCATATCTCCTCATGGGGTGAAATGAGTAAGAAGTGGAACAAGAGACCAAGGATAGTTACCTTGGTGGAGACCCCTGACATGTACAGATGAGGAGGGGAAAAAGTAAACTCTTACTCGGCAACTACACACATCAACCCCAACATGTACTCACATGCATATCAGAGAAAACTGACTCTGTTGAGAAGTACTGAACCCATAGATTTTTGTAATGCGTATGTAAAGGAAACCAGAGAAGAAATTATAATAATTTCTTATGTTTATATAGCATTGTAAAACTGACAGAAGAGTTCCACATCAATCTACTAAATAAATCTAAAATCTTTGAGAATTATGACATGGAGGGTAGACTTTCCACCATTCAACAATTCCTTTATAATTGTTACTTTCAAACAGATCTTTGGGCTGAGTAGAACATGAGATGTGCAGAATGACATTTCAAAGAGATCTTTGTAAATAGTATTTACAAATTGCAAGTAAACAAACAATAGGCTGGATATACACTCTTTCTATTTTTATTGCATTAATTCATGTCTCTAATTTCGTGAAATAATACTTCAAAGGGAATATGTCAAATTTCATTAAAGATTTACTTCCTACTGAAGCAGGAAATTTCCTTGACTCCTTCGTAGGTGGGAACTGGAATGCACGGATGCTAGGACTAGCTGGCAGCTTTGGTGTCAGCAGGGGCAGACTCCAATCACTCTGTCCCACTGCATTTCACACCATGCAGAAGCCAGTGTGAGTGCTTTCACCCTGTGTGGCAGGAGAAAAACTCTGTGTGGCCCTGTGGCAGCATCTAGGGGGGTGCCTACAACCCCTGAACTCCCAGAAATAGTGTTGCAGTCAGTGCTCTTTTAGCTTTGCTGTACACAGACAGCTTAAGTGTTAACAGCTCAGTGGAGGGTCAGTGTGACAGCCTTTTGCACCCACACGTGAGTTCTTGTCCGGTGTCCAGGAGGAATGAGGTTTCTCCAGAATTCCCCTGCCTCCTGTCCCTATCACTTTTTTAGCAATTAATATTTTGTGTAACTCCACTCCAAAATAAAACAAATAAAATTTAAAAATACACTTTTATAGTCTAACAGTAAAGTCTAGCATCTCCACTATACACATCTGGGAATGCAAGGCCACCTCAGTTGAAATTGATGAGCCTTGTTTTGCTAAGTGAATTCCATTATGAACTAAAGAAAAGCTGTATCATTGTGGAGATTCCACCATCAGTTCAATCAACACTAAAGAAATATTTGAGGTATTGTATTTTCAAAAAGAATGCTAAAAATGTGCCATAGTCTTTTTAGTTGTTTAATTTATTGCAAAACCACTGCAGAATTTTGTTGCTCATAGGCAAGTCAGCTTTCAAGACTTACTAACTTCTATTTTTAGTTTATGATATGTGTGTAGAGCTGGCAAAAATTTCAAACTAATTTATATTAAAAAATATAGTAGATAAGGCATATCTTAAAAATAAGTGAATATTTTAAAGTATTATAATATAAAATTTTATATTGCATTATCTACTTTCTGGATTTGAAAAGCTTCAGAAATTTATTAGGTTTGGTTGTCCTGCATAATATTATAACAAGATATAGTGATTACTTCTATGTAATAAATTAGAACACTCAGACTAGTTTTGTGCAGACTTAGTGTAATGAATTACGACCTTAGGTCTCTGCTTTCTTCAATTTTTGTGCATTCTGGTGGTTGAATCAAGTTGATAAAATGCTCATTTTCTTAAAGCATAACAAACTAGCATGAACCATTCTAGTCCTGCAAATATATTTAAGAAAACATATACATCATTTTCTTTCAAATATAGAGGCTAATTTAAGATCACTATCTGGAAACATTTAAAAACTCCTTTTCCTTCTATCACTGTCAGTTAAATTAGGTGCCTTGTTAATAAAGTTTAACCTGTTACTAGAAATTCAAGGCTATAAAATGGTATATGTAACAAAAACTTTGAGGGTAAAGCATGGAATGGAGTTGTAACACCTAATTCCACCATTGTTTATAATCCACAATGACACATTATCAAAAGATGAATTGTAATTGCTAATATGAAAGGTGTATAATTTGCTTAGTTTTCCTAAGGAGCCATTCAATATTCTGGAGGCATAATTAAGTTTATGTAAACTCCAAAATGAAAACTATAGGTAAGCAGTAATCAATCGACTTTTTCTGTGAATGACATCAGATTTGTTATATATTTTTTTCTCCCTATGTTCTTATTTTCTTTTAAGAAGCAACCTTTATTATTTCATATTGGGTTATTCAACTGGACACCAAACATTTGGCTGTTTCAGTGTACATTTAAAGAAACTTGACTTGATCCCGTGCTTAGTGTTTGTCCTAACTGTCTTCTAGCAGAATTAACTAGGTGTGTCATAAAGACTTTATATAGGAGTAAAAGTGTATTTGGTATCACCATTCATTCATTCATTCACTGACCAATGTATTTATTATTCCAAGAGGCAAGAACTTTGCTATTGCCATATGTCAGAATTTCTTGGAAGGGTCAGTATTCTCATCCCAGTGGTATCTGTAGAGCAGCAGTCTCAAGGACTCTGGGTTCTCTATTTTAGTAGGGTTGTATTTGGAAATAGTAAGAGGGAAGTTGAATGATGAAACTCAGCTGATGAAATATCAACTGAAGACAAAATTTTAAATATTTATAAAATACATTCATTAATTATCATATATGTCATATGTATAAATATGCTTCTACAAACATTCAACTGCTTCAGGGATATTCAACATAGAAGTAATCATTCATTTTTGACTTATCCTTTCTTCCTACATTATTGTGATGTAAATTTCATGTCATGCTGTCCTTTACAGACACTAATGGGATCCCTTCAAAACAATTTCAGTGTCCTGCTAAATGCCTTCTTCTACCTTAGTTCATTTGCTTTCTTCAAACCAATCCTCTCTTACCACACACACACACACACACACACACACACACACACACTGAGTGAAGTCATTTTAACAAAACAGAAACTTCATCATATCAACCTGCTACTCAAAACCCCTCAGTGATCCCTCATTTCCTTATAAGCTAAAATTTAGATACTTTATCACCTTCAAACACAGTTCCAACAAACCTCTCCCTATGTATTCTTTTGACCTTCTGAACTTCTAACATTGACACATCTTCATTTTTATGTATTTTGTACATCACAGACATAGAAGTATTAGTATTCTCTATTAATACTAATATTTCTTGCCAATCTGAATATTATCCATATTTTAAGCTTTTTTTGGTGGGGAGAAAAATCTTCACGTCTATAATTAAGAGTTTTTTAAATACCTTTCTAAAATAATTTGTGGATTAATTAAGCTAGTCCATGAATTATGCACTCAATATCTATTTTTCTTGTGCCTGCAATGTGTCAGGTACTGTCCTAAATTCTAGGGAAAAAAAGTGATAGCAGTAAACAAAATATATGAGGTCTCTGCCTTCTTGGAATTTAGAATATAATGGAGAAGAAAGGCTATCAACAAATTAGCAAATAAAAAATTTACTAAAAATTGTAATTGAGAAGGAAAAAGACAAGATATAGAGACCAAAAAAAGGCAAGGGAAAGCCTACTTTGGATTGGGAGAGATAACCTGTATCATATGTTCATGCTGCACAAAACAAGAAGGAATCCATTGAGAGAAGCCAGTTTAGCTGGATTATAATTTTGAAAGGGAAGAATGTCTGAGATAGGGATTTGGGGCAGTCAGGTCAGGCAGACAATATTAAAGAGTGAGGTTCTTACTCTGATGGTGACAGAAAGATCCCATATGTTAAGAGGAGGAAAATGTCTGCCTGCCATATTGAAAATAGGCTGTAAAGGGACAAAAATCACAGCAGTAAGGAGGCAAATGCAGTCCTGTAAGATACAGATAATACTGACTTTGGCTAAGCAGGTTGACGGCAGCAGAGATGGAAAGACAGGGCCAAAGTGAAACATTCATTAGCAATAGAAGTTTGCTGAATTGAACTGAATGCAGAGACTAGTAAACACACTAATTAAATATATAGATCAAGACAAACTTAAGAGGAGATTGCCAAGTTCATTTTAAATATTTTTGAGTTTCCAAGATGTCAGGCAGAATGTAACAATACAAAAGTGAAACATCTTTTTTTGTGTGTGTATGTTTGGACATAAAAGTCATAGGTACAAGCAGGGAAATCAGCCATATTTTACCATATGAGTTAGGTTCAGTGTTCCATGTGCTGAGGAAACAAACTTACCTTTATAAGTTCTGGATCATTTAGAAAGCATTCACTCAAACCACTCAGACAAGTAGGGTAACACAACCCCTAACACTGAAAGGACTATGTGCTTTACCAGTAAGTTAAATTAGTAGAAAGCTTCATAACCCAGCTAAAGATAGAAGTCGATAAATTATTCAATGGAGAGAATTGCAGAAAAGACTATAATTTTAAGACAAGCCTATAATTTTAATGGAGTTGATCAAAGTATGTTAAAGAACTTACTCAGAAACAGCCCTAAAATATCCCTATTAGATGCATATATGTTTAGGTTTATTTTAGATTAATTGTGTTGACCTCTGTTGTTTGGAAAAACAATAATTGTTAAGTAAATACACTTAACTGCTTCACCCTGAGTTAGACTACTTGAAGAAGTTCACCTGAAATTTTCTTGAGGTTCATTTTCCACAATTTCAAAACGACTGGCTTTTTCTTGGTTCACACTGTCAGATAAATAAAGCATATCAGAACTAACTTAACTTCTGAAGCATGACTGCATACTAAGTAAATTTTGTAGATATGGCCTCTAATTTAATAATATATATTTTGTTAATATGAATCCAAGTATTTTCTTCTGATGCTAAAATAAATAGGCAAATAGAAGACCACTGCATGTGTTTTTTACAACACATCTAAGCAAACAGATATATTAATTTACATTTCGTTTGTAGTAATTGTATATTTTCTTAGAAAACACGACTTTTCAATCACAAGTTTATACTCTAATAAGAGAGACTGCTAAAAATACAGTGCTAAACAACAGATCTCTAATTATGGAAAAAAAAGGAAACTATGAAATAGTATAGTGTTATATCCAATACTGTCTTGGATGACAGCTACAAATGGCAAGATGTAAGTGTCCACAAGAAGATGAAAGGCTCTCTGTTTCAGTTAACCAACCCACCAGGATTAGGTTTGGTTTGCTTTTTACTACAGTATAAGAGCGACATGCGCTCTGGTGAAATTTAGGGTAATTTGTCCAAGTAGTGATACACCAAAGCAACCGAATGCTGCCACGCTTGTAACTCAACAGCCTCATCCCAAACATTTGCAGGCTCTGGGAGAATAGCACATATGGAGGCCCACTTACCATAGGCGTAAATATACAGAATTATAAACCCAGCTAACAAAACACTTGATAATTGTGTTCTGTCCTCCTACTCCAACTAAATATTCTGTCATAACATCAAAATTTCAATTTTTCTTTTCATCTTTGGATCTTTCCTAAGGTCCACTTTCTTAATGTTTATTTCCATCAAATCCTTTAGTTTGTACTTCGTTCTCAGTTATTTAAACGATTAAAATGTAATTGTATTCCAAGTATAAGAATTCAAAAATATTTAATCAAAAATAGATAACACAGTCAATAATTAATTATACATTTAAAAATAACTAAAAGAGTGCAATTGGATTGTTTGTAACACAAAGGATAAAGCCTTAAGGGAATGGATACCCCATTTTCTATGATATATTACACATTGCATGCCTGTATAAAAATATCTCATGTACTCAATAGATATGTACACTTATTATGTACCCATAACAATTTAAAAAAATTTTAAAATAGATACTAGGTTTAATATGGAAAAGTAAAAATTAAAATCATTTTTAATGTTTAAAACATTTTCCTCAAAAATATTCAAAATTTTATATTAAATGTAATTGACAAATGAGACCCTAATTGAGATAAATAAAAATTTCAAATTATTTATATGAAGTTAAAATCATTTTTAAACTAAGTTAAATATGATTAAATATGTTTAAAAATGAATATCTAAAATTCTAACATTTAGTCCATCTTTAGTTGCCAATATTCAGTCAGTGACATGCTTCATTTACATTTAAGGCTTGCCAAACTATTTCTGTAAAGCATCGGAATTAAAATATTTTAGGGTTATGAGCCATATACTGTTGCAACTTCTCAACGCAGTCATTGCTACACAGAAGCAGCTATATATGATATGCAAATAAATGAGTGTTGCTGTGTCACCAAAAAAAAACTTAATTTCCAGAAACAGGCAGCAGGCCAGATTTTGCCTGTGAACCATAATTTGCTGACCCATGTGATGCAGAATATGTTCTTTGGAATCAGAAAGCCCTAACAACTACTTAACATTGCTTGTTCTGATTAAATGTACATAAAGAGCTTGCATTTGAGCTAAAAAATACGAAGAATTCAATACCTATTTGTTGAAAGAACTATCTCTACTCTCCAATTCTGGCCCACTCTCCAATTCATACTTTACACAGCTAATACATTAGCCTTTTCCAAACATCATGCTTTCAGATTAGTAGGGTGGAGAAAATAAACATAGACCATAATAGAAATTCACTTTCCCATCTGAAATGTGATCAAGCTTACCTGACCTAAAAACAAGTTATACAATTTAGTTGTGTGGCATTTTATACACACTTCTCATTCTCTCTACTTTTACTGATGTCTGGATTCAAATTGCACTCCAAAATATTATGATCTTGGATAGCTTCTATGGATAAAAAGCCACAGTAGTAAACACTCTAAGATAAGACATCACATAAGGAAAGAATGCCACAGCAATGGAAGTTTCTATTAAATACCAAAATATATGTAAAATCATTCAAAATTGTCCATGAGACAAAACTAAGTTTACGTAACAGTTCTTCAAAGATGGTGGATATTCAGATTAACATTACCTTTAAAAGAGAAAGGTCTTACTGAGGACCATGGTGGCTAAAAGTTCCAGGAGACACCTCTGTCTTAATGTTTAAGGAATATCACCACATGCCAAATATCAAACTAGTTGTCACCTCATCCATTGCTAACAGCTATGTAGGATTATTAAATTAGAACAATATTTAGGTAAAGATATAAGAAACCCATCCAGGCTTGTTCAACTCAAAGCCTGTGCTTCAAAATTTAGTGCTATAAAGCAGTCAGTGAAATGAGTCAATGAGATTGGGCGGTAATTGTAATCTTGGGCTACCACCAATGGTAAAGCCAACTCCTGTCTTACTGAGAATTGGTCAGAGGTGTTTCCCAGTGCTCCCCACCTTCCATCTCTTACTGCTCTGTCCCTATCCCTGTGGCTCAATGGCTCCATGTCTCCTAGTTTACCACTTCTTCCATTCAAATAGATCCAGATTCTCAGTTGACTTTCTAGATACAAAAGAATGTTCCACTAGACAATTAATGGCTTACCATGCTGATCCTTCCTGACATAAACACAACTATTATTTTTTTTCTGAGATCGATTTTACAAATACCTTTAAAATGTATTTTGAAAAAATTTATTTGAGATACAAAGAAACACATTACTAATAGTACAAAGGAAGAGTGACATAATATGGGGGTGAGATTTGTAAAAAGTTCAGTTCCCTTTTATACCTATATTTATAATATGAACTGCACATACTTATATTAAGGAATCAAACTTAACCCCATAGGTTAAAAGGTGTTTTGAGTACAGGGAAAAGTTACCATTCTTGATATCTCTAGAAGCTTGGCATTTTTTAGCACTGTGCATTGCATATGCTCTCACTTTAATATGTCTGTTTATCATTATTTATGACCCTTTCCATTGGAAATGATGTAACTCTACCAACATTGAGGTTACTCAAATTAAATAAATTTGTAAATTATTACAGTTATTGCAAGCAAGGTGAGCTGTAAATACTATACTTACAGTTTAAGAAGTCAAGTAGTAGCAATAAATAAATTTGCCCTTTTATTTCCCATATTAAGAAATAAAACTATGTTATCTATTGTTAGGTTTTAGATTTAATATCTATTAATTCCAAAAAAGACAGTACTATTGCCAAAACTGTTGATCAGATGGATATTATATGAACTTCTCTCAATTGTGTCTTTCAATTTGAGAAAGTATGGCCTCATGAGTGCCATTATAAAGGGCACCTTTAATTTCATTTCCCATATCTTCTTAGTATTTACATTAGTAACATTGCACCATAATTGTATTTTACAAAGCCCAAGACTCATTTAAATGCTAGAAAACTATGCCAAAGGGATTTCATTTACCTCTGGCTGTGCAGGGGATAGAGTTATACAACCCCTATTAATACTAATGGGATTTTATGAATAAAACCTCAAGAATACAGAGAAAAATGTATCCCAAGAAGGACATGAAATGAAGACAATAGGCTCACTAGAGCAAAACTAAATGGCAGTTTGACTTTCTGAGCTAATACTTCATAAAAATAGAAGTCACTTACACTTAAAATCACTTAAGAACAGGGATTTCTTTAGTAAAAATTCACAAATCTCTCAGGCAACTTAACTCATATAATAATTTGAACAAAAACCACTTTTTATTATTGGCAATTACCAATGGATTTAAAATATGTAATAACCTGAAGACCATTTATATTGTATTCTAGTGACTTGTAATTGTCATTGAATATTTCAATGATAAAATACATTTTTAGAAATAAATCACCATGAAATTATACATAGTTTTAATACTACACATTAAATTGTAATATCTATGTAAACTTCCATAAACAGAAGTTTGGACAACAAATCATATGAATACTTTCATATGATTTATTGAAAAATGACATAATTACTTTTTAAATGTGGTGGCAATCTTTTTAAACTAAATATTAATTATACAGGTCTTGCATATCAGATTCTGAAATTGTTAATGTTGAACCAGTTAAGATTTAAATTTTATATATAGTTGATTTTATTTATGCTTTTCTCAGTATAGAACTAAACTATTTTCATGAAACAATTGAGAAAAGTTCCACAACGGATTTCAGTATTTAATTATTTTTAAAGAGTAGTCTTTATATATATTAAAAATTGAAGTATAAATGCATTTAATCTCAAGTATATTCATACTAGTATAATCATATTGCATTGAAACTGGTTTTATATAAATTTACATAGCTTATTTTGTAAATTATATTTTTCAAAATATATTAAAATGACATCTGAATATAGAATACCTTTTACTAAAAAAAGTTTGACTCACTTAATTTCTTCTCAAATAATAGGTAATTTAATACCTCAAATTTCTAGGAATATGTGTAGAAGTTTTTCCTATTCAGTTTGCCTTTATGTGATAGGGGTTTCACTGCATAAAACACTTCAATTTTTAAATTTTATATTTATAATAGATTAGTAAACAATTTGTAAAATGGGTCAAGTGCAGAAAAATTTTATTAAAATTTATTTGTAAAGATGAAGTTTTAAAATCTCCTAAATGACAATAATAACAAGTCAAAATATTTCAATTGCAAGAATATAATACATACATATCACATTTTAGGTATTTTTTGGTTACTATTTGAACTTTTGAAACATAAATGGAACTTAACACTAATGTCTAAATTGAGTTTGCTAAGATTCATTATAATACTTATTGATTTGCTTTATAATATGAGGAAGCCAGTATGGTGACGACTAGGATGGCAGATGTCATCTGGAGCCACCATTTACAGAATGCTTGCATTTAAAGCTCAAAATTTGATGACTCCAAGTCATTTCACACCCCAACTTTTCATGGGCCAAACAGGTGAATGGTACTACAAATTCAAGGGGAACAAAAAAGCTTCATATATAAAATGCCATTGTTAAAACACATATTACTTGATATGTCCAGTAGTGTAGTGAGAGGAGAATTGGTTTTAGAGTCAGACAGCTTAGATCTGAATCTTAGATTTGGCACTTAGTTCTGTGTCACCTTAAGTAAATTATACTTGCTGAGCTTCAGTTTCCTCATCTTGTATATTGGATGAACAGTATCTACCCTATAAGGTTATTATATAGAGAGCTTATTTGTTAAAATTCTTTTGCTTAGTAGGTGAGCAACACATAACAATTATTATTCAAGCATGTGCTCATTGCACCTAGTAGCTGATAGCTGCTGGATATCTCAACTTCCCTTATGAGGTCAATACATAGCAAATTAAAATCAGTCCTATATAAATCTACCAAGTCTAATATATTTAACCTTTATCTGCTACCTCTAAACTACCATTGATTTACTTGAAAAGATGAATATCTGATTCACCATTACCATACAAGGCAACCAATCCCTTTCTCTTTAATGTTGTCCAAACCCGATTTCCCACCCTGGTTTAGAATGGCACCTCAGATAGCAAAAGGAATAGCCATTTATCCTAAAACTCCCTGGAGACTATACTTCCTGTGACTGAATGGAGTACTCATTACACCCAAGCTATTGAAACAAATGCCTATCAAGAGTATAATAGAAAAAAAAAGAAAAACAAAAGAGCGAGATCGATTCTCTACTGCTTCAATACTTCTTACCCCACCTCCCCCAAGACAAAGATATCTCATTCTTGAACCCAAGACACCTTATCCTTTCACAGTCCAAATGTGCTTGCTTGAAGTGAGGGTAGGTAGTTATTCCCCTTGACCCTTGGCTTACCCACTGTTCAGTTACTTCAGCAGCTCTTTCCATGAGAGAAACCAGTACATTGGGTCTGCAGTTAATATTGTTTAGATCAATAGATTGCACTCAGCTGCAGTCTCAGCCTGTTCCCAAGGCTGCATGCATACAAGTCCAACTTCACTTAAGGTCATTGCCACTAATGTCACTTGATGAACATAAGAACATCTCCCTATATTTCTTGTATCAGTATTCCTAGCCGGCTTTATAATTTCCAAGGCCGTTTCATTATAAACAGGGAGCCTCTTTGTTTTGGTTCAACTGTTTTGTGAAGCCTTGTGTGGAACTCCGAAATAACAGAAGGAAATAAATAATGATATGTATAAAACTTTATCTGCTTTTCCTTCTGAAGAGAGTGCTTTACAAACAAAATTCTCCAGCTTTCTTGTGAGCCTTATTTTCCTTCTTTCCCAAGGACAGATAATCATAACAATATTCTTTAAGAACTCCCCACCATACTCTCTTTGATGTAGAAAACAGCCCAGCTGCAATTTATTCCCACGTCCTTTTATCTCCAGGGAAAAGAAAAAGCTAGCTGGTTTAGCCTAGTCCTAGCTTTTATCACAGAGGGGGAAAAAAAGTGCCCTAAAGAGTGGATAAGAATGCTGCATACGCTGAATGCTGATGCAAGAATCTGCCTGGGCCTTCTAAGTATTATACATGATATATTTATTTTACAGAAATCTGTAATAACCCTAAACTGGTTGTTAGATTCACTAGAATAGGTGTATTTTCTTTATTGTGAAAATTGTAATGCAATGAAGAAGATAATTAGATCTATTATCAAGTAGTCACTGTTTGCTTCACGGACATCATTACTGCTTATAAAGGTATAGTCACTGGTAGCCTGAACCAGAGTCATATAAGCAAAGCTGTGAAAGGGGTAAACAGTTGCTGTGTGCATTAGCAGAGCAATGGATGATGACACTTGGTGGGAATATACAAGTCTTAGACCAGTGGCATAGGTAGCAATAAGTGTAAGCAGTAATACAAATATAATAATCTGCTAGGTCATCATGTTTTCAATTTAGCAATCATTCTCAATGACGCATTATGGATAAAACTATTTTTCCATTTTTATTTGTATTATCTCTAGTACAAGAGCATTGCACATGCTTCATCATCAATACTGAAGGATATAACATGAAAATGAAAGTCTACTTCCCTTCTATTCAGACAGACTTTTTAAGAGTGTCCTTTTAGGTTTTCAGGTAATTACCTAAATAACTGTAAATACTGTATCTACATTATCTATTTATACATTTTTGAGTACTAATCTACTCCTGCCAGTAAGTTGTTACTTACATTATTACACTGCCATTCTTCCCTTGTACTCTTCCAAGTCCTTGCTAACAATATATATACATTTCATGTTTACTCTATTTATAGCACTTATATATTCATACAGAACACTGAAACTTCTACTTCTTTATTTAAATGTTAAGAACATGTCTTGACTTTTGAAAGAAATGAGGGAGAAGGAAGAAGCATTTTGAATTGATCTATTTTACCTATACTTTATTAATACACTTGCTTTCTTATTTCCTTGTGTGCTCGCTAAGCAGCCACTTCAATTTATGCCTAATGTCCTCTCCCTACTTAGTTATATAGAGCACATTTTAAAGACTTTTTTTTTTTTTTTAAAGAAATGCAAAGGATTTTTATTTCAATTTGTATCCATTGCTTTTTAGGCCAGCTTCGCCATTTAGTCTTTCTTTTACTTTTCTAGGTCAGGCCCTCTGTTTCTTGGATGCCTTGCACCCCTTAAAATAGCTACTATACTTTCTAAGATAATATGACAGAGAACATCTGTGAATGAAACGTCTGAGTCTTACCTGTCCAAATTAAATTTGTTTTACTCTCAACCTGATCAGTGATTTGTCTGATATTCCTATTGTTCCGTGTTCAGCTTGTTCATTTGTTCATCTTGGCCCTTTTGGCTGTATTTCATGTCTTTGGTTGTTAATTCAGGTTTATCAATGAAGGACTCTGATATCTAATATCTATTGATAAGGTATGTATTCTTTCTAGCAATGTATTTTATAATTATTAAGATTTGGTATTTTCATATCCTCCATTTAGAAACTCAGTAGGTTTTAAATCCTTGTTTATATCAATATATGTGTTTCATGACATGTTCTTTGTCATTGTAAGATATTGTAGAAACATCATATTGTTTTATAAAGGTTTGGACTATAACTTTCTTTCCATTTCTACTAGGCCTATACCCTATTATCAATGTCCATCACTTTCTGCAGCAATTTCGTAGTAGCCACTTCAATGGTTTCTTTGCCACCAGGCAGCATCAATTTATTTAAAATTAGAAAATAACCATTTTAGAAAATAATGCATTGAACCTGTCATTTCCATTTCTATAGTGAAATAAAGGGAGCAGATCAGAAATGCCCTCTACTTTTCACATGTTAACTTAAGTATCTCTGGAATCCCTTGCACTGCATTAGTAAAAACATCACCAAGGGTTATTGATCTGAGAAGAACATATCATTGTTTAAGACAATTTTCTGCCAACATGGTTATAATGGGGAAATCTGACTTTAAAAATGAAAACGTGCTTATTGGGAAAGCTATTGCGTAGCTGCCTAGTACCCAGTACTCCATTAAAAAGAAGTGGAAAAAAACTAGATACTTAAGTAACTTCTTAAATGAATTTGGTTCCTAGCAGCCTCAGGGGGGTGTTATAATTACCCTGTTTGGGGGTGTTCCATTAGAGGACTATAGAATTTTACTTAGACCCATTTCCAAAGTTGTTTTTGGAGTTTAGAAGTAGAATAACTCAGTAAGTATTGTTCTCACTGAGAATTATTCCAGTTCTACCTAAGCTTTCATGTAAGGATAGGATTTGGGAAAGACTGAATAAGATAATCTTTTTAAATCTTCCTCCTGATTCAAAAGCGTTCAATTTATTCCAGAGGTGTATTATTGTGAAAGAAATTCTAAACAAACTTTCTTATTGTGCCTTGTTTCTGAGATTTCTAAAAATATCTTAGAATTTTATATTTTGATATCTATTAGAACTATATATGTAACATTAATCAATCCAACATCTTTTACATGCTCCTTCTTCCTGTAATGATTACACCTCATTTTCACGAGGGATCTGCTCTTCCCCACACCAGCAACATGGAGGGCTCCAATCTTGCAATGTCTTGACCCCTGGTCAAGGTTACATAAGCTGTTGAGAGCATTCTTCCTCTCTGGAGCAGCATTCATTATGTGATCAGAATCTTTCCCTGGAGTTTTCCTAAATCCTCTCTGGTTATAGATTCATATGTCTACGAATACAAAGCATGTCAGTCCAAGAGACTGAAGATGGTACTCAGAAAGAAGAAACACAAAGTTAAAAGCTAATGTGTTGATAGTCAGCTGCCGCTAGGCCTCTCTGGTTCTCCAGTTCTTGAAGTCTCTGTACTTCCTGGTTCATTCCTGAGTGTTTCTTGCATGAATTATCCTTGTATACCTCCCATAAATCTGAAATTTTCTAAAACTGGTACTATTTTCAAATAATGACTCTTCTGATATGGGAATAATACTGCTATGGCTTTTCATATGGAAAGATGCAGCTTGATTAGAGAAGAAAGTGCATGGTTTTAGGATGCAGATCTATATTGATTAGAATGCAGACTGCAGTCAATGTATACTGACTAGAATAGACTTATCTATTAAAAATCTGCTAAAACTTATTTTAAAGAAAAATATATCTCAAAATACTTACAACTAGAGGCTCCCAGAAACATCACTAACTATATATGTTGTAAGCAGTGTGGAAGCAAATAACAAAAGCACTATTACGACTATTAAGATGATTACATTTAAAAGTCAAAGAAGTCAATGATTTTGATATAACCAGAGTGATGTGGAAAAATAATTAAGGCACTTGACTGAAACCTGGGGCCATGAAAATTAGAATTTTAATTCTATAGGATAAAGACTGTACCAGATAGTAAATAGTATTACAGGTGCATACTGACACGAAGAACGTGAGAATAGACACAGACAGAAACACACACACACACACACACACACACACACACACACACACACGGGAAGAAAGGCTAAGTACCATGGAAAAATAGGAGAAAATGTACCGATCATTAGCACTGAGGTATCCCTGAGGTATCATATTATTTATTACATATTACTCTTGGAGAAAAATTTTTTAGCCTTCAGTAGGGTATGTGAAAGTGAGTCCATAAACCTAGTTGTGCCCAAAGCAGAAACAAAGACATTGCACTCATAAAATTAAATTATTTCAGCATTCTCATTTTATTTGACAGATGGAAAATTATGTGTAATTCCCTAATTCCCAATCCTTGCTCAATCTCTTGCCTTTTTTTCAACCTTGAGTATACCTTGGTGTCTCCCAGTCTACAGGGTTCCTTCAGGCCACCTGGGTCTACATCTCTTGCATTGCATGATCTGCAGCATACCTGACACCTGTGAACTTTTGGAAAAACATTGTCCTAAAGTTCCACCATTTCTTCATGGCAATGTCAGTAAGGTCTCTTGTCATGGAACCCCCAACTCACAACCCTACACACACTCTGGGAATCTCTCTTTTATCTATCTAAGAAAAGCCTTTTATTCATTTTAAGCATGAAATCAGTCTTATACTAAAACCTACATTTACAAAAAAGTAATTTTAGTTTAAGAGAATAGACTTTTTGCGTACTAGGTTCCATAATTCTTAGATGATCTGTGAAAAAGTAACTATCATAATACATTACTAGCATTTAAAATTTGTTTTAACAAATATTTATTGAGTGCCTAATGTTAAATTAAAATTATGAGAGGCCATCATTTTGGATGAACTCCTACACTGAGCCGAACAGACCAGGCCAAACCAGAATAAAGTCACCTACACTAGGTGCCAAGTCATCAAACTGAACTTTAAAATGGGCTAGTTTAAAAACAAAAACAAAAACAAACAGGAGATTCACAAAAACCAATAGAATGAGGCTTATTAATCTGAACCAGCTTATAAGTTAGCCCCCTCTGTTTTAACTCTGTAAGGAAGAGGTCCATTCACTTTTTTGTCTTATTTCTCTTTCTTTAGCTCTTTTCTGGCTCTGAAGTTCACCTCCTCTGCTCTGCTCACCAGAAGGCCTTTTCTAAGTCTTTTAATGAGATACTGACCATTTAATTAATTACTAATGAAATGCAATTATATCTTTAAATTAAATTTGTTGAAATTTTGTTTCTTAACACTACTATTCTAACAGTAAAGATAGATAATAAACAAAGGGAATAATAAGTAAATAAATCATGTAGTGTGTTAAAATGCAGTAGGTGTTATGACAAGAAATAGAGCATGTAAAGGGAAGTGAATAGGTAAATTTCAACTTTAATAGAGCGGACATGATGAGCACAAATGACCAAAAACTTGAAAAAGGAAAGCCATGAGTTTATCTGGGGAAAGTAATTGCAAGGTGAGGAATCTACCAAAAAAGGGTCTAAGGAAGGAAAATTTTTAGTGTGTTTGAGGAGCAGCAAGAAACAGTGGCTGAAGCTGGATAAACTAAAGGAAGAGGAAGTAGCAGGTAGAGATAAAAGACGTACTGAGGGCCAGATCATGAATTTCCTTGAAGGCCATTGTCCTAAGGATTTGGCATTTACTCTGAGTGAAATGGGAGCCATTGGAAAGTGTGGATTATTTCTTAAATCCTTTAAAATACATAGTTAACATAGTGCCCCCTCTAATTTATTTGTACACACAGTTGCCCATTTCAGAAGGAAATCAAAAAGGAAACGAGAAAGTATTTTAAAAGTTAAAAAAAATTCAAAGAAATCCTAAAAGGATTACATAGTACCCAGTCCCTTTTTTTCTAAACTTAGAAGGTAAGGGAATACTAGAGCACTTCTGAGCAACTCCAAGAGAGGAAGCTATATGTTGTCCCCAGATGGGATTTTCAAAGGGCTCCAGTGCAGGCTGAGTCCCTCTGCCAAACAGCACGCTCACTGAGTTTCAGGTGTTTCCCCTTAGCATCAGAATCAGCTGGCAAATGCAAAGGAGACTCACTATATGTAGTACACTTAGTAGTGCTCTGTGCAATATCATCAAAATCATGGAGTAAGAAGTTAGCATCAAAGGGTCCAGAGTATTTTCTTGGAATATTTAAAAATACATGAATAAAGTAACAATCTGGAAATTATGTTCAGCATATACATTTTTATTTCCAGGCCTGGTAAATGAGAAATAGCCGTTTTAGAAGAAGAAGAATTATAATTAGGGGTTCATAGTCATTGCTTTGTGTTGTATCTGTATTTGTGCAAAATACGTAAGGAATTTTAGCTAATTGTAAAGTAGTTACATGTTTATATTTCTGCAGTTACTAAAGAAACTGAGCTACTATTTGTTATTGCTGCTATTATTTCATTCCTAAAATTAAAAAGTTGAGAAAGAAAAAATGTTTATGCCGTTTTGTCTAGCACTTGTTTTAGCAGTTCTTCTAATATTGTATTTTAACAGAATTTAAATCATCTTAACTCCAACTAAATTGTAATGTCCTCAAAATAAGTTGTTTTAATAATTATTTATATCTAGAAAAATTTAAGAAAGTCTGGAACATAGATGTTTGGTAATGTTTAAGTTTAATTTTAGTACTACACTTATGCTTTGGAGAAGTGTGAAGCATTAACTGCTTTTTCCTAGTATATTGCCATTTCCTAAGGATAGTATAAATCTGAGAAATCCACTATATATATATGTATATATACACATATATATATGTATATATACACATATATATATGTATATATACATATATATATGTGTATATATACATATATACATATACATATGTATATATATGTATATATGTATATATACATATATATATATGTGTGTATATATATATATATATATGTGTGTATATATATATATATATATATGTGTGTATATATATATATATATATATATATAGTTTTCTTCTACAGTAAGTATTTCATGCCAAACAAGGGAGTAGACTAATCTTATTGAGGGTAAAATTTCAAAAGGAAAATAAGAAATATCAGTAAGAACTAAAAAGATCTGTGATTAAAAAAAAAGAGCAAAATGGTTTAGAAAAGTATTGAAGATGTCTTTTAGATAAAAAAAAAGGTAAAAGGAAGTCAAATAACAAACACAAGTACAAAAATAAAGAAGAGAGTACAAATCAATTGCATTTTGTTGATAAATGTATAGAATTGTTGATGGTCACCTATTCATGGAAAAATTGACTTGAGTGGTTTCTGAAAAAAAAATAATGTTTTAAGTGATTCATCTTTTATTTAGCAACCAAGGAGGGTAAAAATAAGTTCTGTCTTGAATTTGAACGCAACATTTCTCTCATCTACTGAAATATGTTCTGTGAAGATTTCCAACCTCAAGTTTACAAACATATAACAATTCTACTAAACATATTGGTGACTGGCACCTTACCCAACTCTCTTTGCTTTTCTATACATTTTCCTTTTCATTTTTCATTTTATTTACTTTACTTCCATAGAAAGTTATGAAGGTCATGATGGCAGCAACCACAATGGCTAAAACTTGCAAAGAACAATGGTGGTCCAGGTCACAGAGGAAAAGTGAGATGTAATGATCTGATAAACTAGGTAAGTTACAGTTTAGAATAAAGAAAGGAACCAGATGAGATCAGGTTGTTCCAGCTCATAGCTAAATATTCCCAGAACAGGTAACAGACACTATCTGAGTAAGCCTTCATGTAATTTTAGCCACAGCATTTGAGCCATCCGAGTATGTACTGAGTGGAGCATAGAGGAGCTAACTCTTAAGCCAAGGCCTGCAGAGTGCACATTCATGAGAAGAAAAGATGCTGTTGGTGTTAGACCACTACATTTTGGGGAGGTTTTATGCAACATTAGGTCATTAGAAAACAGAGAAACAGTGATTTGAATGACTGTAGACTTGGCTTCAGGTATAATGAAGGCCTATTAGTACTACGCTCACTACCTAGGTGATAGGATTATTCATAGTCCAGAGTTAGAGGTATTACACAATATGCCCATGTAACTAATCTGTACATGTATGCTCTGAATGTAAAATAAAATTTTAAATTTTTTAAAAATTATGACATATAAGGCATATTTAGATAAAAGAAAACTAATACATTGTGTTTCCAGCAGAACTTCACTATTATAAACAGTAAATATAGTTCTTCAGACTGCAATAGGAACTCATATCTTTAGGAACTAAAAAAATCATTAAAAACTGGCTGAGTGTAGTGGCTCACACCTGTAATCCCAGCACTTTGGGAGACTGAGGTGGGCAGATCAGGATGTCAGGAGTCGGAGACTAGCCTGGCCAAGATGCTGAAACCCTGCCTCTACTAAAAAATACAAAAATTAGCTGGGTGTGGTGGCGTGCACCTGTAGTACCAGCTACTTGGGAGGCTGAGGCAGAAGAATCACTTGAACCTCAAGATGGAGGTTGCAGTAAGGCAAGATCAGGCCACTGCACTCCAGCAGCCTGGGTGACAGAGTGAGACTCTGTCAAAAAAAAAAAACATTAAAAATTTAAATAAATTTGACTATAAATGTGAAATCATAATATTTTTTCATGGAATATGTATGTTTCATGAATATACCATCCTTTATGGTAAACTTATCAAAGGCATCATAATATATAACATGATGCCTTTGATATATATACACACACACATATATATATATTTGTGCGTGTATATATCACATTATATATATATATTATATTGCCTTTGATAACTATAATCTCAAAGATGATGTGAATAGAGTAAATGCACTATAAAATTAGAATATTTTCCATGTTTTACATGAAGCATTGCAAAATTACGTATAGATAGACTGTGGAAATTAAGGGATTTATAATAGAATCCTTTAATTGAAGAAAACAATAAAAGTCACGTGTAGCTAAAAATCTAATGGGTAAATAAAGATAGACTTCTTCAAAATTAAATAATTCAAACGAAGTGAGGAAAGACACCAAAGGAATAACAGACTTAACAAATAGAATAAAAATAATGACATTTTAGGCTTGAATTCAGACATATAAGTATATCAATTATGAACAAATTATTATTCTAGTTAAATGCAGAGATGGCCAGAACGGATAAACAAGCCCAATTCTGTGTTGTTGACATTAACTTTAAATACAAAATCCCAGGTAAATGTTGACCAAAAGTACATGATACATATGTGAAAAAAGTATACATAATCAATACTTATCATTTGTAGATTCTGTATTTGTAAATTCCAGATCAATACTTGTAACTACCAAATCAATACTTACAATGCTTTCATGATCATTAGCAGACATGTGCAAAGCAGCAAAAAATTGAGTTTCCTGATGCACATGTTCCCAGCTGAGGTCAAAACAAAGTGGCTTTCTGACTCTTTGTTTAAGCTTTCATAGCATAAGCAAGTGTTCTTATTTAGTGCCATATTTTTTTTTATTTCTGTGCTTTTGTTGGTGATATTTCTGTTTAACATTGCCCCTAGCTGTAGTGCTGAATTGCTGTCTAGCGTTCTTAAGTGCAAGAAGGCTGTGATGTACCTTAAAGGAAATATATATATGTTAGAAAAGCATTCAGGCATAAGTTGTAGTGCTGTGGGCCATGAGTTCAATGTTCAGGAAACAATGATGTATATTAAATATTACTAGTTAAGTAAAATTAGTTAAATTTGTATATTAGAGGTGTCTGTAACAGAAACACACATTAGACAAGGCTATTATTGGTAGTGAATGAAAATTTTGCAACCACAGAACCCTAACCTTGTCTTTTCCCTAGAAGCGACAATGCTCCTTAATTTAGTGTACATGACAACTTTACAAAACATACTTGTGAAAGTTAGAATCAACTGTATCTTGAAAAGAATAGCTTAAGAATAATGTATTGAGCATAATATAAAGCAAAGTTGACTTTAAGACAAGATTATTAGGGGATGCTTTATAATAAAAATGTTAGCTCATTAGACTTAGAAAGCATAAATGTTATGTGCCTAATAACAAGGCCTTTAAATATATGCAGCTAAAATTAAGTTCATCAATTAAAAGGTGAAATAAAAAAAATCTCTATATCATTGTAGGAAATTTCACCAGCCTTTTCTCAGCAATTGACAGAACATTAACCAAAATATTACAAAATACTTGGATAATCATAACAATGATATAAACCACTTTGACCAAATTGATTTTTATGGAACAGATAACTCAATAACAGCAGGAGACATATTATTTTTAAATGAATGCACTCCACCAATATAGTCTATATGCCTAGCCACAAATAAATTTTCATAGGTTTAAAAATGCTGCTGTGATATAGAGTTTAAGATCTGAACAAAATGGAATTAAATTGAAAATAAGCAAGAAGATGTCAAGGAGTTACTAAATAATTAAAAAATAAACATCTAAATTATTCATGGTTCAAAAAAGAAATCATAAGAGATTTTAGAAGTATTTCAGACTGAATGATAATAAAAATACAGAATAGCTAAAACAGTATTTTAGAGAAAATTTATGACTGAAAATGCTTATTTTAAAATGAAAGAAAGTTCTAAAAGAAGGGTCTAATGTATTCCTTTAAGCTGCTTGACAGTCAAAGTACAGTAAACCTAAGTAAGTAAAAAAGATATAGCAAAGATTTTAGTAGAAAGTAATAAAAGATAAAACATATATTAATAAAGCTAAAGTATGATTGCTGAGCAGATCAATATAATTAATATATCTCAGCTTAAACTGATCAAGAAGAAAGAGAGAGAACACACATCTCCTATATCAAGAAATAGGAGTTATCGCTACAGATCCCTCACACATTAAGTAAATAACAAGTCTATCATGAAAAACTTTAAACAAAAACATTTTGGTATCTTAGATAAAATGTCTAAATTCCTAGGAAAGTACAATTTCCCAAAATTGTACTTTGTAATTGTACACAAATTAATCTATAGATTCTAATAATCAATAAATTAATAAAAATTCCCATGGACTTTTGTAGGAATCACAAACTAATGTTAACAGGTTTATAGAAATGCAAGCAAACTAGAAAAGTCAAAGCACTTTTGTAAAGGAAAATATAAAGAACTTACACCACCTGACCTCTAGACTCACGCTTGGTTACAGTAATCAAGGAAGTGTGGTATTGGTAGGAAAATGTGTGTGTGTGTGTGTGTGTGTGTGTGTGTGTGATACATGTATATATACACAAACACACACATTTATATATGTATATATATACACACACATACACAAATATATATTAGATAGATGGATGAAGAGATAGATAATTGAAATAAAATAGAGTTTGGAAATAGAAACCATATATTAGAGGGCAATAATGGCCAAAAGGTAATTCAATGGAAAACTGTCCTTTCAATAAATGTTACTGAAAAAAATGCATATCAAAAAAAAAAACAGACATAAATCTTTGCAACCTTGTAACAGGCATGGAATTTTTATATAGGACACAAGAAGATAAACCAGAAAATAAAAATTGATAAAATTAACCAAAATTTAAGACTTTGCCCTAAAAAAGATTACATTAAGAAAATTAAGAGATAGTACACTGATCAGAATAAAATATTTGCAATGCCCATACCAGAAATAAAGACTTGGTTCCCGAAGATATTAAAAGTCTAATACATCAATAACAATAAATTTATAAACAAAATATAAGAATATGCATGTCAAAATATGAATAGTTAATAAGTAAATGAAAAGGTTCTCAACATTACTCAAACACATTAAAACCATACTATACTCATAACATGGTTAACATTTTAAAAACTCACAAAACCTAATGTTGACAAGGATATGAAAGTTTACATTGCTGGTGGTAAGGTGAAATGGTACATCTGCTTTGGAAAATGGTGGCTATTGCTTTACGAAATGATCCAGCACCTACACTCCTCTGTAATTATCAATGAGATATAAAAAAGTGTTGACAAATATTTATAGAAGCTTTATTATTTTTTCTTTTTAAATCATTTATTATTATTATTTTGTAACTTTTAAGTTCAAGGATAAATTTACAATTTTGTTATATACGAAAATTCATTTCATGGGGTTTTTTGTACAGATTATTTTATTACCCAGGTCTTAAGCCTGCTATTCATAAGTTATTTTTCTTGATCCTGTCCCTCGTCCCACCTTCCACCCTCCAAAAGGCTTCAATGTGTGTTGTTCCCCTCTATGTGCCCATGTGTTCTCATCATTTATCTCCCACTTACAAGTGAGAACATATGGTATTTGGTTTCATGTTCCTACATTATTTTGCCAAGGATAATAGCCTCCAGCTCTATCCATGTTCCTGCAAAGTACATTCAAGGACATGATCTCACTGTTTTTTATGGCTACATAGTATTCCACAATGCATATGTGCCACATTTTCTTTATCCAGTCTATCATTGATGGGCATTTACATTGATTCGATGTATTTTCCATTGTGAATAGTGTAATTATTATTAAAATGGCCATACTAGCTAAAGCAATGTATAGATTCAGTGCTATTCCTATTAAACTACCATTGGCATTCTTCACAAAACTAGTATAAACTATTTTGAAATTCATATAGAAAGAAGAAAGAGCCCAAACAGCCAAGGCAATCCTAAGCAAAAAGAACAAAGCTGGAAGCATCATGCTACCCAACTTCAAACTATACTACAGGGCTACCGTAACTAAAAGAACATGCTACTGGTATAAAAACAGACTGTAAACAATAAAAATAAAGTTTATTTAAAATG